>PVIY010034018.1:0-27544 GCA_004026745.1 Myrmecophaga tridactyla | reverse complement strand
ATGCAAGATATTTTTTCTTTTTTATAGTGTGAAGCAGTATTCTGGAAAGTTTTTCTAAGACTAGTGAAGAACTGAAGGAGTCCTGCATCTTTTTTTTTTTTATCTGCTTCTGTTTAAAAAGCCAACATTCCTCTGCTTCATAGGTGTTCTGCATTTGAGGTGTAGTGAAATCTTTGCTGTTCACCAGATGTAATGTTTTAGTTCCTTACAAACAGGGTGGGGGGTGGGGAAAAGGGTGTGCAAAAACTAACATTGAAATTTTGAAACAGCAGCAGAGTGAGTGAATTTTATTTTTTGTTCATTGTTGGTGGTGAAAAAAACAAAAATGAGATTCCCCCCCCCCATGTACTTATTGTGAACACCTTGCTTTGTGGTCACTGTAACATTTGGGGTGGGGGTGGGACAGAGAGGAAGAGTAAAAATAGTCCACACGTCCCTGGCATCTATTCAGAGCAGTGTGCAGAATGTAATGCTCTTTTGTAAGAAACGTTTTATGATTTTTAAAATAAATTTAGTGAACCTATTTTTTTGGTGGTCATTTTTTTTTTTTTTTTTTTTAATGAAAAAGTCATTTTTCACATGGCTAAATTCTTCCACCCCACCCCTAAACTAAACACTAAGTTTGATTTTCAGCTCCTCTGTTGGATATAAATACATCTCTTCTTGGACATAGGCAGAATACCTTGGCAAATTCAGTTCTGGTGACTTGATTTTGATTGTTTGAAAGTCCATTGTTTGGGAAGATACAGATACTCCATCACATATTCATGCTTATAATAAGCTGGGGGTTTTTATTTGTTTGTTTTTGTAAATTGTTGCCCCCTACTTTGCAACAGTTTTATTAATCAGAATAATGCTTGGTTATGGAAGTGACTGAATAAATTCTGATTATTTTTATTAGATTATTTCTCACCTAGACTTCAACTGTCAATCTGCTAGTGTTTTATTAGTTAAACTTTGTAAAATATATATATATTGTTTTTCCATTGTATGCAAATTGAAAGAAAAAGATGTACCATTTTCTCTGTTGTATGTTGGATTATGTAGGAAATGTTTGTGAACAATTCAAAACAAAGATGAAAAAAAGTTCCTGTGGATGTTTGTGTAGTTTCTTGGCATTTGTATTGATAGTTAAACGTTCACTTCCAAATAAATAATAAAACTCCCATGATCCTAGATTTGATGTGTCCCCAATTTGAACAAAGGTTGACTGACAACTGTCGTTTGTTTCCTCTTCTAAGGAAATACAATAATCTTCAATTACATATTTCTTGTGTGAAGTGTTTTTCTAGCATTTGTGAATGAAATTTGGTAGGGGCTCTAGAAAATTATAAAAGTTGGGCTCTGTTGAAGGAGTATTCTAGCTTAGTGAGACCTTTTAGATTTATATCTTTAAAGTAGCTTCTGGTTAAAGGATGTGAAGCAGATTACTGGAATACACCTAAATAGATGACTTTTAAGGCAGTTTCACTGGCATTACCTTTTTTAGTTTGGAAAAGGGGGGTAGTGTTTCTGTGATAATAGAATATATGAAATAAAAGATGCTGTCATAAGATTTAAACTAGTGAGTGCTACCTGTGGTGGTTTCCCTGGAGGTGAAATTAGGCTGAATTGCCATCTGGGTGTTTGGCTTCCCTTATGGGTATTTTAAATATGGGTGATTTGGGTCTGTTCAGAGTAGCAAGGTCTAGTGCTGAAATGAGCCATCCCCTAGAGAATTAGCAATAATGACCTTTTAGTGAAGTCCCTACTGGAAGAACGCATCCCAGCAGGGGCTTTTTAAAGCTTTTTTTTTAAGCTGTTAAAGCTTCCATCAGTCACTCAAAAATAGAAGATGTAAATATGCTGAATATTAACAAGGTTTTCATTTTGCACTGCCACTACTGACTGCTGGTAACATGGTATTTGAATATGGGCTGGGAATAGGTTCAGAAACTCAAAGGACACATTCACGAGTTCATACATGGAACATTTCGAAAGAGACAACTAATGTGCTGATTGTCTAAACACATCTTAAAAGATTTTCCAATTTTGAGTCCAAGAATGCTGGTGCATGTGTTGGAAACAAGGTTGTAAGGCTTTTCAAGATAGAAGAATTTCTATTAAATACCTTAATAGTTTTGTTTTCAAGTGTTTTATGTTCTGAATCCACAAAAGTACTTGAATTCTATTGACTGGAGCCAACATTTAAATTGTTCACTTGTGCCGTTGGAACATAGTGTAGAACCTGAACCTGACAAGGTTTGCCCATTGCTGGCAAGTTTGAAGTGAAATCAGTTGGTATTTTTGATCGTGGCACCAAACTTCTGGAAAGTGCTGTAATTTAAATTTCTAGAACCACTTTCATCAGAATCACTAAGTGCTACTTAAGAAATGCAGATTTCTGGGCCATACACACCTCAGCTCTACCAAAATCTGTAGAAGGGAGAGGAGGCAGAAATCTGCCTATTTAACAAGTTTACCAGGTGATTCTTAAACGTGGTTTGAAGACCATTATAATAGCAGTATGTAGTAAGAATCACGTTTACATACCTTTTCAACTTAACTCCTAAACACTAAGTGTTTAGTTCCTGAGACATGCCAGGCATTTCTAGGTCCCTAAAACACAGTCTTTCCTAGAGTGAAATGGGAAAATCAGTTTCTTGGCCCATGTATTTGGGACTCAAAATTCTCCCCTCTGTAAAGCTCTTAACAAAACAAACACATTACTGATGAACATCTACCCGTGCCCGGCCTCATCCCTCCCAGTCTGGGAAGAAATCTCGCCAGAGGAAATGGGAGAGAATGGAATATATGGACAAAAAGCCCAGGCAGTTAGATGTTTGTCAGTGGTGAGAGAATCTGAGTCCAGGTAGGTGGTTGTATGTGCAAATACACATTAGAAATTCAAGATGCCGATGTATGAAGGGGTAGGTTCCCCTATTAGCTTTCTAACTGGCATGCCGGATATTTTATAACTTCAAACCTGTTAGCCTATATCTCGTTTTTGGTTCAGAACCCATATGGGTTTCCTGTCCTCCCCCAGTAGATCTCCCCTCTCCCTACTCCCCAAATCCTTCACCTCCAATTTCCACTCCCCAGACTTGTAGTTGTGACAGAAGAAAAAGGCATGGTCACCAAAACTTCACACTTTTCAAAATCCTTTCTGAAATATTCTCTCCTTTTGCTAATTCCTTTTTTCCTCCTTTAAACCCTGAAGCCTTTCCACCATTAAATACATACTTCATGGGAGGAGAGGGCCAGTTCCACTAGAACAAAGATGATTGTTCTAGTGCCTGATTTCCATCCTTAATGAATTTTGGGGGACAGGGGGAGCAGAAAGCATATATATGACTTAGATTCTTAGACCAAAAGGGAGGAAAAGTCATATTAATAGAAAGGAGAGGTTTGGAAATCAAAAGTAGGGTAAAAGAGCCAGCTGGGTCCCTCAGAGACCTCCCTAGAGTTCAGTCTGGAGCAGGTCAAATGGATATAGGTAGTGAGATACCAAAAACATAGGTTGAGGAGACAGCCAAAATTAGAGGGGCAGAAATGCCATTCCCTCTTGAAACTAGGAGAAAATCCCAAGTTCCCTTATGGCCTCAGGAGGTAGTCAAGCACAGAAATAGATCAGTTTTGTCACAAAATCTGAGATTGTAACACAAACAGTACAGAATTTCTTTTGACTGCCTTATATCACAAGAGGGACACAGTTGAAAGCTATGTGTTTGCCATCGGGTCACCCTGGTGAAAGTCATGGTTACTCCATAGCCAAAGTTAAAAGTAGTCTAGTCAATAAAAAATAAAAGGCAGTCCAGTCAGGGACAGATGAAGGACATGGCAGAATCTCAAAAGATCTTTAATAACAATGAAAGCCAAGGTGGTGGATCAAGTTAGTCAAGGAAGACCACTATTATACTAGCTTTGATCATTCAGCAGTAGCTGTTTAGGGGGGAGGGGGAGGACAGAGGCCAAAACTGAGACACCAAGCAGACTCAACTAGACTCACAACTAGAAGTCAGATCGCTCACCAAAGTTTGTTTCCCTATATCAAGAGAACATCTAAACCTCCTTTGCATCCAGAATATTATCTTGGAAAGGTGGAGGGAACAGAAAAATGTTTAGGAGTTTGACCTTTAAGTGAACTGAATATTTCCTTAAATAAGACCATGTAAAACTAGAGGAGACAATCCTCACCCTTTCTTTCTAACTTGGTCCAGGCAGAATGGTTCTTACAAAGAAGGGTGGCAAGAAGAAGAAAAAACATATTCTACCATCTGTGAGGTAGTGACCAGGGAATACATTAACTTTTCATGAGCATGTCCATGCTGTGGGCTTCCAGAAGCATACTCCTCAGGCATATGAATAAAGAATGTCCTCTACCATATCCATGTAAGGTTGTCCAGAAAATGTAATGAGGGTGAAGATTCACCAAACAAGCTCTATACATTGGCTGCCTGTGTACACACTCCCACTTTCCAAAACTTGTACTCAATGTGGATGAAAACTAAGAGATGATTATCAAATAAAATTATAACTGTCAAAACAAAAACAAACAAACAAAAAAACTGGAAGAGAGACCAACTTACTTTTTACCTGGCAAGTTTACATGATTTTCCTGCCATCAGTGGAAATGGGAAAGTTGAGCTCAGTTAAAGAGGGTATATGGGAATATGGGAGACCTGGAAGTTCCCATAGCAGCAAAGGAGATAAGGTTAATGCTTTGAAACCATAAAATCTTGGTGGAGGTGATTCCACTTGTGTTGGGACATTGACATGCTAGATCAGATAACCTTTTATTCTGGATCATTTATTCATACCTGTCTCAAAGTGGCACTAATTCTGTTTATAGTTCAGACTCCAGAACTCTTCGTGGGATCAGGCTGACAAGTCTCCAGCTGAGATCACATCATGGCTTGACTACTTTTCCCCTACTCCATCCTACTGCCCTCACTCTCCTTCACCTGAGAGCACTCCTGCACTAAGTTACTTGAACAAGATTCACCAGGTCAGCTATGCATCTAGGATCTTGGCCTAAAACAGTTGAGATGGATCAAGAGCAGAAATGTTCATCACCCAGAGATCTCTGAAGCATTAACAAGTGAAACTTTGAGTTCTCTCTTTCTGAGAAAGGATATTTCCCTCAGAGAATTTCTTATTTTAATGAGGAATAATTGCATTATGTTAGGCAGGAATATTTTTCAAAGTATACATATGGGAAAAAAAGTTTTTTGGGGCACTGAACAGCCAAAGGGGTGAGTTTGTTTTTTTTTTTTTAATATTTCTTATTGTGAAATATATATTTTTAAAAAGTGATACATTTTGATGTACATTTTAACAAGTAGTTACAGAACAAATTTCTAAGTATGGTATGGATTACAGTCTCACAATTTCAGGTATTTCCTTCTTGCTACTCTAAGACACTGGAGATTAAAAATAAATATCAATATTCAGTAGTCATACTCACTAGTTAAATCCTATCTTCTGTATTGCAACTCCTTCTCTGATTCTTCTCTCAATCTTTAGGGGTATCTGGGCAACAACTGTTCTTATTTTATGTTGAAAAGGGGTAGTGACATTATGGGGTGGGGGGTGCAAACTAGTTGATGGAGAGACTGGTAATTCTGGGTTTCAGGGCTTATTTGACTTAGGAATCATCTGAAAGTTTTAGGTTTCTGAAAAATAAACTTAGTGAGTGAAACTTTGTTAGAGTCTCAGATAGAGTGCCCTGGGTGTCCTTTAGGAGTTTCAGGAATACTGTTGGTTGGGACTTGGCATACCATGGCAATTAGCAATATCTAGATGAAGCTTGCATAAGAGTAACTAGATTCCAAAATAGCCTCTCGACTCTATTTGAACGCTCTTAGCCACTGATACTTTATTTTGTTACATTAGTTTTCCCTTTTTTGGCCAGGTAGGCATTGTCAATCCCATGGTGCCAGGGCCAGGCTAATCTCTGGGAGTCATGTCCCATGTTGCCAGGAAGACTTACACCCCTGGGAGTCATGTCCCACGTAGTTGGGGGGGGGTGGCGGTAATGATTTTACTTGCAGAGAAAGAGAGGCCACATCTAAGCAACAAAAGAGGTTTTCTGGAAGTAACTCTTGCATAATTATAGATAGATTTAGTTTCCCCATTACAGAAATATGTTTCATAAGAGTAAGCCTCAAGACAAAGGATGAATTTTTAATGGACTTTTTTTAATTACACAGCATCAATTTCCCCTTTCTAATAGTACCCAGTTTACTTTTTCTCTCCCTATTGTATGTGGACTTGATGAGCTAGAAATCCCTATCCTTAGAGGTTCCATTTGACCTAGGCTTGGCCAACCAGCCTCCTGGAATCTGAATCTTGAGCAGAATGATACAAGCAAGTTGTAATGATTACAGTTAGCTTTTTCAGCAGCACTGGTAGAAGAGACTTTTGTGTAGTTTCTACTCTCGATATTCTCTAGAATTGCCTGATTTTTATTCTGTATGAATCCGGTTCCCCAACCTTCCCTTCCATTCTGTAAGCACTTTTGTAATCTTTCAATAAACTTTCCTTTTGCCTAAATTATTCAGAGTCAGTTGCTCTTACAGGCAGCCTTTCTATCAAAGAGGTTTATGTTGTACAAGCAGCACTGTTAATTACAGGGAGGGCAACAACCAAATATGGGTGACAGATATTTGTCCTGCCTCAGATGCTGCCACGACCAAACAATGCTACTTGGGCCTTCACAGTTATGGCATCTGGGGCTGCCCAGTCATTTCTGGAGAATATTAGGCCCTACCTCAATGCTGTCATAGAGTATCTTGGCCAATCAGCAGCATGCTCTGAATTTCTGGTTTCTCCCTCCACTTCCAGACTTCAATCAAATTCCACACTTTACGGTCAAGGGTTCTGACTTCCTGAGCAGCCAACCAACCAAATGGGCTGGATAACTGTGATGGTTAGTGTTCTGGTTTGCCAGCTGCTGGAATGTAATATACCAGATAGAGAATGGCTTTTAAAAGGGGGAATTTATTAAGTTGCAAGTCCATAGTTCTAAGGCCGTGAAAATGTCCCAACTAAAGCAAAGTTATAGAAATGTCCAATCTAAGGCATACAGGGAAAGATAACTTGGTTCAAGAAGGCTGATGACATTCAGGATTTCTCTCTGAACTGGAAAGGCACATGGTGAACATGATGGTCTATAGCTTTCTCTCCCAGCTCCTTGTTTCATGAAGCTCCCCTGGGAGCGTTTTTCTTCTTCATCTCCAAAGATCTCTGGCTGTGTAGTCTTTGTGGATCTTGTGGCTCTAAAAGGGACTCTCTCCAAAATGTTTCCTCTTTTAAAGGATTCCAGTCAAGGCCCACCTGGAATGAGTGGAGTCAAATCTCCATCTCACTAAAAGTTAATTAATACCCACAAATGGATGAGTCACATCTCCATGGGAACAATCAAAAAGCTCCCAGCCATTGGAGAATTTTGTTGGGAAAAGACCATCAGGAGATAGAAATAGGGAGCCAGCTGCTGTTTGTGAGCTTCCCTCTGGAAAGGCCCCTATGGAAGGAACTGAGAAAAGCCACTGACCAACAGCCAAGGAGGAACTGAAGCACCCACCTAAGCTGCACCCAGATTCCTGACCCACAAAACTGAGATAATAAATGTTTGCTGCTTTAAGCCACTAAGTTTTGAATTAGTTTGTTATGAAACAATAGACAATTATGTAAAGGCAAAATAAGAGACAAGTATAAGCTAAATTAAATCCTTAACAGCAAAACACTCATAAATCTAAAGGTAAAGCAATTGGAATTCAGCTAACCAAATGGTGTCTATGGAGTCATCATAACCAACAAGTTGTTTTATTTACTAAAGAGATTTCCAACAAAAAAATAAAATGTAACTTATTTTGGATCTGCCAAAAAAAAAAAAAAAAAAAAAAAGCTCCCAGTCAGTACTATTGAATGAGGATTAAAGGACATGGTTTTTCTGGGGTCCATCACAGATTCAAACTGGCATAGTTAGCTTTATGTGTCACCATGGCTAGGCTATACTACCCAGTTATTCAATCAAGCACACTTATCTAGGTGTTGCTATGAGTGTATTTTGTAAATGTGTGTAACATCGACAATGATTTGACTTTAAGTAAATGAGAGTACCCTTAATAATGTGGGTGGACCTCATCCAGTCAGTTGAGGGGCCTTAAGAGCAAAGCTGAGGTTATTCTGAGAAAGAAGAAATTCTGCCTCAAGAGTCTGTAGCATTAGCTCTTGCTCAAGAGTTTCCAGCCTTGCCCTTCCTGACAGCCTGCCCTTTGGTTTTTGGACTTGCCCCTACAACTGTGTAAGTAATTTCCTTGAAATAATCATATATAAATCCCTGCTGAACTCCTTCTACAAATATGAGAAAATACAGCCTCCTCTCTAATGTCAATGTTTATTGACAACCATTGCTGTAGCCAACTTTTCCTTAAGCATACCTCTTAAAGAAAAAAAAAAAGAATACCTCTTAACCCTCTGTTTAAGTTTCTGCCATACCCTATCATGACAGAAAATAGCCAATATTGCAATAATTGTTGCCAAGTGCTTGACTATTTAATTTAGATATTCAGAATGATGGCTCACTCTATGAATGGAAACTATTCAGGAGGGATAAAAGTGATAGGGACACAACATCATTGATCATGCTTCCTTCCTTGTTAACCTTTAAAATGCAAGATTAGGGACTATTTAGAGGTCATCATGATCTTCTCTTCAAAAGCCTATAACTATGGCATAGAGCTTCTGGTAAAGGTTTTCAAAAGAAACATACTCTTCTAGCATATTCCTTTGGCCTCTGAACCTCCTCCTTCTTTCTGTGGACACAATCCTTATAGGTATGGAGCCATTTTAAAGCCATAAAGACAAAAGCCACATGTTAGGGATAGTGAAACAGAAAGTAAGAAGTAGCCTAGTTCCTTGTTGACATTCTTAAAAAGCTACACTAGCCCTGGAGTGCTTAATTTTGGATTTCTTATTATATGAGAATAACAATCCCTTTTTTGTTTGAATCACTATGGTCCAGTTTTCAGTTGCTTGAAGGACAATACTACCCAGATATGTGAATGTCTCCTTCCCACCAAATCACAAAGTGTCAGTCACTGTTTGAATTTGCTACCTGTATGAGACAGGAAGCTTTCATAGCTGGTATTAGAAAATCCAACTCAAATCTACTTTAAACTATAAAGAAGTTTATTAACTCACATAACTGGAGATCCAAAAGTAAGGTAGACTTGAGTATAGACATAATCCCATTACTGTAACTCCATTTCTCTGCTATTCTTTTGCATGTGCTGGCTTTATACTCAGGTTGCCATCAAAGTGACTGCAGCAATTCCAGGTTTCACATCCAAGCTCAGCCAGGTCCAGAAGGAGCATGAGTCATTTCTGAAAGTTCTCCTGGAAGATTGAGAAAAAACTTAACTGAAGGGATCTTGGAAACCTATCCTTGCAACCCACTAAGGAGCACTTGGGGACATGTTAATATCCTAATTCAGTCCCTGGATGAAGGGTGATATTACTCATGGACCAATACCCACCACCCTGGGAGCTGAGGATACTGAATTACTTAGTCTGTAGGTAAGAGAGAGGGGTTCTGTTGGGAATGAAGGAGGGAATCAATGATGTTGAATAAGTAAAGAACTCACTTTTATATTTCCAACATCTGGTATACATATTTAAAAGAAAGAAGAATTTATGCTTTATCACAACTACAAGTTCCTTGAGAGAGGAAATTATGTTTTATACTTGCTCATACTACTCCTACTGTCTAACACAATAACCCATGCATAGCAGGAACTCAAGCTGATTTTCTTCTGTCAATGAGAGGAGGAAATGGCCTATATTATGCAACACCCCAGATTCTTTTACTGATTGCTAGATTTTCTTGCTAATCAATTTCATTGACTCCCAAAACTTAAGAGCTCCAGGGTTCAGAAGGAAAAATCTCAAGCCAACAGATTTACATTTATTCAACAACTGTATTAATGTACTAGTGACTTCTTCCGGAAAAGTAAATCACAGTTGAATGCTTAAAGTTCCTTTTTCTTACTAAAATGAAAAACTAGCAGGATGGAGATGTTTTGCTTCTATAGGGGCACAGTTGTAAAGTTTAAAATTTAAGTTTCAACTCCTCCAAAAAGTTCAAGGAAGATACTTTGCTGTTGATGACTAGAGAGGACTACTGATGACTATTTTTAATAGGTGATTTCAAATGTATAAGGATTTTATGTTATTCATGGGGATTTTTGTCTCCAGTGGAGAAAAAGAATACATGCTTCTATATTAAGTTGATTACCAGGCAAATTTGGATCACAGTAAGTTGACTACTGTACCTCTCTCCTCCTATTAAAAAGTTTGTCTTTTAGATCAAGCAGGTAAGAAAGTTATATACACACATGCAGAAAAAGGAGCATGCGCGCACTCTCGCAAGTAAAAGATTCAGGGCGCCAGGCAAAGGCAATGTGGAACCATTTATTTTTATAGTTAAGCTTTACTTATTCCCCCACCCTCTTCTACTCTACCCTCTCCCTAGGGCAGCGCCGTAGATAGTGAAAAAGAATCTTTAAAAAGTATTTCCTCTATGAATCTCTCTTAACTTGACGATGGAATAGCAATGGTGAGCCTGGCTCCTACAATGAGCTCTTGACTTGGGAACCGATAAAAAATAATTCCAATTTCCGCCAAACACTTGTTATCTGAGGCAAATCACTGAACTACCACGCTTCCCTTGCAAAATGAGACTAAATGAGACTCAGTGATCAAGCACAATTCCAGGTACACAAAAGTAACAATTTAATACACTTTCTCATCCAATTCTCCAAAAGTTCCAACTAATCCTAAAGGTCAAATGAAGAAAGCAGCTTGCGCCTGCCTTGCCCAGGGACCTCCATCCCATGTCGCAACAGCCCCCGGAGACAAACAGCCATAATGCTTGTCACATCCCGCCCAGATTTCTCTCTCCTGGGAGAGAAGTGAGCAGAAGCCAGATGAAGGTGACGCCGTGCACTGACTGGAGTCATCAAGAACCCAGTGACTGAAGCGAACCGCTCAAAGCAGAAAGAAAATGGCTGCAGTGCCCTCTGGGGTGGACGAATCTGGGCGGGACCTTCGGGGCCGGAAGCGGTACCGGGATGGGGGCGGGAGGAGTCCTCTCCCGGAAGTGCCTCCGGACCTCCTGCTGGCGCGCGTCCCGCCTTTCCCGGGGTTGCCGTCGCATCCCGTCCCACCCTTTCCCAGCGTAGGACTCAGTTTAGGGCGACGATCCCCGCTGGGTACTGGAGGGCGGGGCGGAGAGGGACCCTGGACTTTGCCCCGCCTAAAGAGGACGTGTAACGCCCTACAGTGGGGGAAGAGAGTTTGGCCAGTTCCAAGCGTTGTTTCCCAGTCCCAAAGGGGTAAGGTAGAATGGACGGGCCCCTGACTCCCAGAGAATCTGCAAAATTCATTGCAGAAAACAGTCAGGATGTGTTCATCGACCGCGGGGGCGTGCGGAGAGTAGCGGAGGTGCTTCTCGCAAAGGCCTCGGGGGCGGAGCTTCGGGTGGGGGGCTGGAAGGACCTTCACGAGCTGAATCCCAGGGCGGCTGACGAGGCTGCGGTCAACTGGGTGTTCGTGACAGACACGCTCAATTTCTCCTTTTGGTCCGAGCACGACGAGCACAAGTGTCTGGTGGGTTACAGGGGGAGAACGTACAGTGGGTACTGGTCGCTCTGCGCCGCAGTCAACAGAGCCCTCGACGAAGGTTGGTGCAGCTTGTCCCTGTCAGACTCAACAACCTTTGGGGTTTCAGTTTAGTGGGGGTCCCAAGGAGCGGGTTGGGAGGGGGAGTCACTGTTAATCAGGCGAACCTGAAGTTCCTCACTGCCTGCCTGTCTCTTTAAAGTAACAGTATGAGAAAAGGCTGACGTTGAGTCCTTATTCCGTGGGAAGTGATCTTAATGTTTGCCATTACCACAGCGTAAAAGACATAGTTAAGAATAAAAGATTTCTCAAGAATGCCACTTTGACGACACGTGAAGAACAAAGGGACAGGTATTATAGAATATTTTACGCAGTGAAAATACATCTGATGTGATATTGCAATTGTTAGAAAATAAATCACTACTAAGTACAGGCATGTAAATAGAAAATGGGGATTCTGCTTCTAATTTACTATTATTTATTCATTTTCGGTGTATTCCTGTAACATACTTGGTTTCATATTAACTACGTTGTAAAAGCAAGAGTCTGATAAATATAAAAGTATGATATTGGCCCTCTGATTTTTTTTTCCCTCCCTTAAGGGATACCAATAACCAGTGCCTCATACTATGCCACAATGACTCTGGAACAGGTTCGGCATGTATTCCGTTCTGACACAGAAGTTCCTATGCCTTTGATAGAAGAGAGACATCAGATTCTCAACGAAACCGGGAAAATTCTGCTCGAGAATTTTGGAGGCTCTTTCCTTAATTGTGTCCAAAAAAGTGAAAAAAGTGCTCAGAAGTTAATGCACCTGGTAGTTGACAGTTTTCCTTCCTACAGAGATGTGACTCAGTTTGAGGTGAGTTACGTATATTGGCAATTTCAGAATTCTTAATTATCCTCTCAGATTTAACTCCTTTTGAGAATAAAAACTTAAATTTTGAAGTATATTCACTGTGGACGAAAAAAACAGTAACCTAAGATTAAGTAATGTTTCGAAGACATTACTTCTTATCTAATCAGTGTATTTCCTTTATTCTTTACTTTTGTCCCTTTTTCCTTGTACTTTTAAAATGATTCAAACCTAAGAAATACTGGACTCTCAATATGATGTCACTGGGGGATAATGAGGTTGTTTTAGTACTGTAAAAATTTTACTTCATTGGATGAAAATCAGGTATGCTAAATTTCTACTCTCTACTAAAAAGTGGTTTTTTTTTGCAAAGTTGTAATGTACATATATGTCTTCCTTATCATACACAATGTACTTCAACAATATTTACTTTTTGTTACAAAACCTTTTTATTGTTCTCTCCCAATCTACACGTGGATTTCATTTCTGTAAAATTCTTTTAGAATCCTTTAAATCGCTGTGTATTTTAACTGTGACAGAAATGGAAGCAAACTCAGAAGACTCACATCATATAAATCTATTGAATAAGTTAATCAATACATACATCAAATTTAAATTTTAAAGCTGTCTTTCTGTTCGACAATAGAAATTGAGTCAATTCAACAACAACTAAAATCGCCAATAATACTGTTTAATCACTCTATAATTTTTGTTGGTTCACACATACTTTCTCCTTTCAGCCACAGACCAGCTTTCTGAGGCCTAAGGACTAGGAGCATATCCTTCCCTTTTTGTAGACTGGGACAGAAGTCTGAGGGATTAAATAGTTTAGCCTAAAGACATTTACTCAGGTAATTGTTAGGCTTTCAATTCTCTGTTTTGTCAGTGAGAAACCTAATCATGTATATTAAGATTCTTTTAGTTGCAAGTAACAGATACACAATTAGAAAAAGCTTAAGCAAAAAGTGAAATTTTTAGATGATTACCGGGGACAGGATATAGCTGCTTTTAGTAACATGCAAGACCAGAGACTCAAATGCCATCAAGATTCTGTTTCTCATCTTTGTTTCTGTTGTGCAAAAATAGTTATAATTGTTTTTGATATATACTTATTTACTCAAATTAGCATGCATTTTTAGACACTATGAACAAATCAGTGAAGTTAGAAAATTTTAATTTATGGATTTAGACTGTGGTTTCCAAACCTGGTTGTGCCGTAGAATCACTTAGAAAGCTTAAAATGCAAATGTATTTCCAAGACCCACCCATAAAGATTCGGATCAATAGGTAAAGCAAAGTGGAATCTTCTTTTTTTTAATGCTTTTCAGGTGACTCTGGTTTAGAGTACCCAGTAACTATGTAAAAATCCTACTTGATGAATCTTCTTCCTTAGGCAATCATCTTTACTCTGACATACTGATAAATACACATTAAAAAACATGAGCTTTTCTGATATTCCAATAGATATTATTTTATTTACTCTTAAATATTTGTAATGTTTAACCTTTCTATTTGTTCATTGATAATTTCTTACGAAGGTTCTTTTTGGAAATGTATTCACAAAGCCAACTATAAAATGCATAGAGATTAATATTTGGGGATTTACTGATATTTTCAGTGATATCAGTTAATATTTCAGACCTATAATTTGATTACTAAAATCATTTGATTACTAAAACCATAATCAGCTTATTAAGAAAATGTTTTATATATAATTTGAATTTGTTTTTAGATTCCTCACTTGAATGTTATTTTTTGTTCTTTTTTCCTTTTAAGTAATTGAATCTTTACAATTTTCTTAGATGCTAGCACTGATTTTGTTATATAAATTTGGTCCCTAGGTTTTTCTGTTTTGCTCTGTGAATCTCATTAAAAGTAGCAAATAACAGCTTCTACGTATTGTAGTTAACTTTACATTGTAATTAGTGTGTTTGATATTCAATTGTATTTTATAAATTGAGTTTTATATCTTGCTGTTTTATTACCTAGATGAACTAGAAACCTATTTAGCATGTGTAAGTCCAGTATATAGACAAACAATTGCCAGATTGTCATATTTGGATAGATTTTGGTCTGTAGGTTCATGGCATCATGTAGGGATGATTCTCAACAGACTTGTTCCCCTACCACTAATTACAGACTTTACACCATGTTGAAAAACGAGCATGAGTGTTTGATCTGAAATTAAGATCCTGAATTTCTGAATGATGGCTTTGGAAATTTTACTTAGTAAAAGTAGATCCAGGGTGGGCCATGGTGGCTCAGCAGGCAGAGTTCTCATGTGCCATGCTGGAGACCCGGGTTCGATTCCTGGTGCCTGCCCATGCCAAAAAAAAAAAAAAAAAAAAAAAAAAAAGTAGATGCAGATGTATTTCAATAGATGTACCTTAACATTAAGCAGTTATTAGATTATTTTTCATTAGGACAGAACAACATTGACATTTCTTTAGTAAGTAAGAAATTATTATTATCTTAGAGAACTTCTATGAGGTTCTTTCCTTGAGGAGTTTAATTTCACTTATTTAATTACATACATAATTTACTTATTAAAATGTTCTCCATGGTGTCAGGATATATTTTGGGTGCCTGTAATATCGATTATTTCTGCTTAGCAGCTAAACAGTTATACAAAGATGATTTGAGGTAGTTATCATTGATATTTAGACTAGGAATAGGTTATAATTCTGTCATATTTTTTCATAGTCTATACTGATCTTCATTTGTAGTTTTACAGTGCATTCCTGAGTTAAATTATAACCCACCATCTTATAATGCTTGGTTAAATTTATTTCTTTCATGTATAAATATAGTTGGTTGGTTTGTCTTGGTATATGGACTTATATTTTAACTTTGACATTTTAAAGATTGATAAACTCGATACACACACACATATATAGGTTGCTTATCACTTATGTCTTTATCTCTGACATAAATTTAAGTTAATTACATTATCTGAAAGGAAACTGTTAAAAATTATATTCAGAAGTGAACATAGTGATGATTATTTTCTTCTTTATACTTTTCTATATTTTATACAATTAATGTGACTTACTATTGTAATCAGATACAGAAATATATAATTTAAGAAACTTTCAGAAGGAATACAATCTAGCTGTTAAAAATAATAAACAGTCATTATGGTGACATAGAAATATGTATATAATGTAATGCCATTGAAAATGAAACACTTAAATAGTATCATGATTACATAAATTATTTGTTGTTTGCTTTGAAAAAATAGGAAGTAAATTTGGAGTGATGTAGATAATTTAATGTTTATTCGACCTCTTTTTCCTGTAAATGATCATAAATTTTTACCAACAAGAGTTAGAAAGATTATTCTGCCCATGAAGAGATGTTCTCAACATGTGCCTTTTTTATAACATACATCAGGCTTTCAGATACCAAGTAACATTTACATCTCTTCATTCATTAGGGAAAAAATATTTCTTTTTATAAACGCGCCCAAATCCTTGTGGCTGATACATGGAGTGTATTAGAAGGAAAAGGGGATGGCTGCTTTAAGGACATCTCCAGTATCACCATGTTTGCTGACTATAGATTACCTCAAGTTCTTGCTTATTTTGGGGCTCTGAAATACTCTGATGATCTACTGAAGAAGCTTCTTAAAGGTTTGCAACCTTAATTAATTCTTTGTTACTCTATGAACTGTTGAATCTCCATTGAGTTTTGTTAACAAAAAATTTTCCTTTCTTAAAAAAAGCACTATTTGTTATTGAAAGTATATTTAAGGAAAAATGCAAGAGTGACTAAGGTCTGGGAAAATTATGTTTTTTTTTTGTTTGTTTAACTGTGGAATACAGCTATTGTGGAAAAGTGTGCTCCTTGGACATTTATAATTTCAGAGGCTACTAATAAAATAAAACCTAAATTGATGTTACATGAAACTGTGCAAACACTGTGACAGTTCATCAGGTTTAGTATTTGAAGAGTGCTAAGCTGAGGAGTACACTACATTGCTATGTAAAGAGTGGGCTGAGATATGGGTAATATGTGCTGGATTTGGATTCAGGAAGCTTCAAGATCTGCTACTTGTTTATCAGGTACAAGTCACTCACTTCTCCATATTTATTTATTCACCATTATTGGATTAGATCATAGATTCTCAAGAGTGAGAGCCTTATTGTAATATATGAGTATAGGTAATTGGGTTGAGAAGAGAATGTGTGAGAATTAGCTTTTTTTTGTTTTTTAAACATTTCTTTGTGTATGAAAAATAATTATATTGTATGATTTTCTAATATGTTAATTTCTCTTTTCATTTGGGCACAGTATTTTCTGCTACTTTTTACTTTATTTTGGCGTGAAAGTGGCTTTTATGATTGAATAGTTTTCTCTTATGAAATAGATTTTAATCCCTGAAGATCAAAATAACAGAGAATATAAAGGTACCATTGTTCCTATGGTTGGTTCTGCCAGGTATTTATGTCACCTCGGGCAATCTGTTTTGTTCCTCTGTTTCCTCATTTGGAAAATAACATGTTATATTATGTAGTAATGCTCACCTCCTGGATCATTAATTGTTGGATTCCTTTGTAAAGGACAACCTTTAGGTGTTACGGCTTCTTTTACATGTAGCCATATTTAGCTGATCTTTTTTTCTAGACCATGTATACACTGTTCATTCCTATCTCTTCAGCGTTCTCTCTCTCTCTCTTTAACTTTTTATTTTAAAATAATTTCATACTTAAATGGGATAGTTGCAGAAACAATACAATCCCATATGGAGAACTCCAATATGCCTCCACATCCCTCCCAGATAACCAGTCTACCAATTTGCCATATTTGCTGTATTATTCTCCTTCTCTCCTTTCTGAACACACATCGTACTTCTTGAACACATGATACTTCCATGTACATTTCCTACAGACAAAGTTATCAACTTATGTAATCACCTTAAAGGCAGTCATCAAGTTCAAGAAATTTAAAAATTGATATGCTTATATTCTCTATTAAATTTTTTTCTTATATCCCTAAAATGCCCTTTAAATTTTTTTATTTTAGTTTTTTTAGTCAAATATAACATATATATAAAAAAACAATAAATTTCAAAACATACCTCAATTATTACTTATAGAACAGATTTCAGAGTTAGTATGTGGTACAGTTCAACAATTGTAGGTTTTTCCTTCTAGCCGCTCCAAAACTCTGGACTCTAAAAGAAATACCAGTATAATGATTCAGCAGTCATAATCAGTTGTTAAATCCTATCTTCTCTATTATAATTCTGCCTCCTCCTTTGATCTTTTTCCCAATCTTTTCATATTGGAAGGGGCTGTCGATAATATGGGATCAGGGATGGAACTAGTTGATGTGGTAGAAAAGCTTGCCCCTCTGGGTTTCAGGACTTATCTGGCCTAGGAACCCATATAGAGGTTATAGATTTCTGAAAAGTAATCATAGTGCATAGAACCTTTGTAGAATCTCAGATAGAACCCTAAGTGTTCTTTAGGATTGCAGGGATGGTTTTTGGTTGCGGTTTAACAAACCATGGTAAATAGCGATATCTAGCTGAAGTTTATATAAGAGTAGCCTTCAGCATAGCCTTTCAGCTCTATTTGAACTCTCTCAGCCTGATAACCTTATTTTGTTACTATTTTTTTCCTCCTTTTGGTCAGGAAGGCATTGTCGATCCCATGGTGTTAGGGCCAGGCTCATCCCTGGGAGTCATATCCCACATTGCCAGGAGAATTTCACCCCTGGATGTCATGTCCCATGTAGCAGGGAGGGTAATGATTTTACTTGCAGTGCTGGGCTTAGAGAGAGGGGCCACATCTGAGCAACAAGAGAGGTCCTCTGGAAGTAACCAATAATGTCCTTTTGAGACATTTCTCCTCCATTCTTAGATCCCATCCAGGATCATGTATTGCGTTTAACTGTCATTGTTATTATTATTACTGTTTTATTGTCATTTTGGGGGGCCCTGGCCTGGAATTGAACCCAGGTCTACTGCATGGCAGGCGAGCATTCTATCACTGAACCACAAATTTCTTTAGTTCCTTTCCTCTTTCCCTCCCTTGCCCCTTCCCTCCTTCCCTCCCTTCCTTTTTCAGTTGTGGAAACATATACAAAATAAATCTCCCCATCCCAACTCCTCCCAAATATACCATTCAGTGGGATTAATCACATTCATCCATTACTATAACTGTCCCTTCATCCCCTAAAGAAACCCTACACTCATTTTGCATTAACTACCCATTGCTCCTGCTAACTTTACTCTGCTTTCTGTCTCTGTGAGTTGGCATATTCTCTGATATTTTCGTTTTGGTTACCATGGGCTTAAATTTAATATCCTAAATCCATAACACTCTTGCTTACTTTGCTTTGATATTAACTTAACCTTATTAGTTTACATAAACTATGTTCCATATCCCTCTGCCCCCTCTTTTGTAGTTCTTGTCATAAATTACATCTTTATTCATGATGAGTCCAAAACCATTGATTTATCATTACATTTTGTGCATTTGTCTTTTAGATACTGTAGAAGTAAAAAGTAGAGTTACAAATCAGAAATAGAATAGTACTGATATTATATTTATCTGCTTATCTTTATCAGAGATCTTAATTTCTTCATGTGGCTTCACTTGTCTAGTGTCCTTTCCTTTCAATTTGTAGAACTCCCTTTAGCACTTCTTGAAGTGCCAGTCTAGTGGTAACAAATCTCCTCAGCTTTTATTTATCTGGGAATGTCTTTAATGCCTCTCTCATTTTTGAAAGACAGGTTTACTGGATACAAAATTCCCGGTTGGGCAATTTTTGGCTTTCAGTATTTTAAATATATCCTCACACCAACTTTTTGCCTCCATGGTTCCTGATGAGAAATTGGCACTTAATCCTTTCAAGATTCCCTTGTATGAATTCTTTCTTTATCTTTGGCATTCAGCTGTTTGATTATATCATGGTATGACATGGGTCTATTTGAGTTTATCCTGTTTAGAGTTTGTAGAGCATTTGAATGTGTATGTTAAGTTTTTCATTGCATTTGGAAAGTTTTCAGCCATTATTTTCTTTGGATATTCTCTCTGTCCCTTTCTCTCTTCTCCTTCTAGGACTCCCCTAATATATATTGCTGATGTGCTTGATCGTATCCCCCAGGCTTTCTGTGGCTTTTCTTAATTCTTTATTCTTTCTACTCTGCAGACTGGATTGTTTGACTTTTCTTCAGGTTCACTGATTATTTCTTCTGCCAGCTCCAATCTGCTGTTGAAGCCTTCTAGAGAATTTGTAATTTGTACTACTGTGGTCTTTAGCTCTGTTTGGTTCCTCTCTATAATTTCTACCTCTTTATTGATATTCTCCTTTTGTTCACCTATAATTTTCCTGATTTCCTTTACTTCTTTGTCGTGTTTTCTGTTAGTTCTTTGAGCATATTTAGGACCATTTTTAAAAAGTTTTCATTTTGGTATTTTCATGTGTTATTGCTAAAATTTAGACTGAATCATCTGTTCCTTAAGCTCCTATGTGGCTTAATGTTATGAGAGGTTTCCTGGAAAGCCAGGATATTTAAAAAAAAAAAAAAAGAGGAGAATCAAGAAAGAAACTACCTTTCCCACTCTTTGCAGATTGACCTATGGAAAGTCCTTTCTCTCATGTCTTATATATATGATGAAGTTAGAGAATAGCTCCAGGCCAAAGCACTGGGGCCTGCCTGATCCTTTCTAAGCTTGCCTCTTGTCTTGGGTATGTGCATGTGGTCTTAGGAATTCCTTGTTTACACAGATATCCGCTCTTCCCTACAAAACAGTTTCCTAGTGGTCACAGGCACGGCACTATATGCTGTACAACCAACGAGCACAGCTTGACTGTGCTCCTGTAGCATTCTATAGGTGAGTATGGTGGATCACCTTCTATATGCAAGGCAAATTCTGGGACAGTGAGTCCCCCAGGCCACACCAGAAAGACTGAGCTAGATGTACATGCTGTCAGTATGTGCACAAGGATTACTCTGTTCCCTCTGGATCCTGGACCAGGTGTTTGTACTGGGAGTACAGACAAGCTCTATGCCTAGCCAGTAAGGGGTTGAGGGAAGTGCCAGCCAACGTGCCATGAGACCTTACTGCTTTTAAGTTATATTTTTCTTGATTTGGCACTTACCCTGTTACTGCAATTCTTTAGCTTTTTTCTGGAGCTTTTAGAATGATGTTTCTACCAGTTTTTGCTGCTTGTTTGAAACTTCTCTGGGGGGCAGGGAGCCCCAAAGTGTCTGTCTAAGCATTCTCTTGCATGGGTTCCCACCTGAATTTTCTTTTTTTTTTTTTTTCAATTCAAATCCCACACATCAACAGTCTTAGCTAAAATGTTGCCTCTTCTATGCAGCTTTTCCTGACTCCTCATGATTTGTTCATGTCTTTCTCCTGATTTCTTATAAGCACTTGTCTCTGCTTCTGTGAGAAAGGTCTTGGTTAGAAGGAATCTTCCAGCTTGTATAGAGTTATCTGATCTTTTTCCCCTCATACCTTTCAACTCCAGAGGCTCTTTTCCAGGTTTCCAGCTACAGTTGTCGCTGCCTCTATTTTGCCTACCTTCTAAAGGGATGCTCTGCTATCCTTATTTAGGTTGACATAGGGGTGGACAGTTCCTTTGCCCCTTAGTATATTTGAGCAAAGTTGGATTTTTTTCTTTTCAAAAAGAACTTTAATGGAAAACTAAGGGAGATATTAAATAAGATTTTAAAAAACACAATGAAAGGAACTGATTTTTGTGCACTGATTTTTTTAAACTATCTTAAATGAAATCTAGATCTAGGTTGGCTTGACTTGAGTAGGTAGTTGAGCCAGGTTGGCTGGACTGCCTTCCTTAATGGCCTTCAATAATACTTCTTCCAAATTCAAGAATATGCTATGCTTATATTCTATTCCTTTCCCTCTCTTCTATTCTAGATTCCTCTAGGGCAGCTCTTAGAAGTCCTACTCAGATTTCTGTCCACGCTTCTTTAACCCAAATCTTTGCCAACGGCATTTTTCTTAGCTATTACACACTGACAGTGCTGTATGGCTAAATTTAAATTCTTCATTCTGATTCAAGGGTTAACATTAAGCCCTAATATGACAGCTCTGTTGCCTTCTCTGCCTCTAATCTATGCTTATAAATGATTTCAGGCTTTTTTTTTTAATTTCAAAGCCCATGTCCCCATCACTTATTTTAAGTCTTTGTTTTAGTTTTCTGTTGCTATGTAACAAATTATGCTAAAATTTAGCAGCTTATAAAACAACAACATTTGTTATCTCACAGTCTCTATGGGTCAGGAATTTGGGTGCTGCTTAACTAGGTGCATCCCGCTCAAGGTTGCAGTCAAGCTGTCTGCTGGGACTGCTGTTTCATTTACTGATTCTACTTAGGTGGGGGGATCTTCCTACAAGCTCACTCTTAGGATTGTTGGCAAACCTTGGTACCTCACCTATGAGTTTTTCCAAAGATCAGCTTGCATCTCCCAGCTGTCTTGCTCTATCACTTGCTCTATGACCCAAGATAGAACAAGAAAGCAAGAGCACCCTAGACTGAAGCTGCCATCTTTTGTAATCTAATTTTGGAAGTAACATTCCATTACTTCAGATATAAGCAAATGATTTAATCTAGTCTATAGTCAACGGCAGAGAATCATACAAGAGTATGAACAGGAGGCAGGGGTCATTGGGGGCCATCCTAGAGGTTGTTGACCACAGTTGCCTTTTCTTATTTTGCTTTGAGCCCTGAGATCATATATGATTTGTCAATTCTGGTAAGTTGATAGTCAAGTTTGGAGGAAGTGATAAAAAAGAAAAGTGTAAAAGAGATAGGCTTGTATGCTGGCACCTTGGGCAAAAGTAACACAGTTGACTCACTGACCAATGCCTAAACCGAGGGGCGAAACAGGGAAAGGGACATAAGTTACATTGTTTAAGATCCCAGGTGACAGAGTGTAACCCAGTGGGGCTGGGACCATTTGCCCTGTTTGTGGATCCCAGGACCTCTAAGAGTACTGTGAGCCCTCAGGGCAAGGGTGTAGATCGGTGGCCAGAGGCCAAGTATAGCCTGCAGATATGTTTTGTTTGGCCTTAACAGTGCTTTAAGCAATACTTAATTAATTCTAACATTTGAAAATTAGGAGATTTTGTTAAAAAAAAAATAAAATTTGCTGACTTCTCTTGTAAAAGTTCGGAAATATGTAAACATTAGGTCTACCTTGAGACAGGGAAACACATACTCTCTAGCTCATCCCAGTTTCCATCTGGCTGCTTTAATTCTGTTTGCCTGATTCTTTTTATGAGTTTGAGTTGATGAGCCTAGCTTTAGTCTGTGGCAGAGTGGAGGCAGTGCCCACCGTGTAGGATCAGACATACCCTGAAGATAGGTACTAAATAGACTGAGGGACCTGTGTGAACGGAGCTCCATATTCCAGCAGAGTTGACTAACGGATTCTGAATCTTAAGACTGATCATTGTTTTCCTTCTCAAGTTAACAATTTTGACTTCCCCAGGGTCTCCTTCTAATGAACCCAGAGCATCCCCAAGACAGCATTCAATACCCACTCCGGAAGGGTGGTGCTATTTATTGACCTCCTTGGAGTCCCCCAGAATTTGCAGTAATATTTTTCCCCTGGCATCAAACCCAATTTTAAACTCCTTCCTTTCAATAATTCAATAATTTTGCTGCCATATTATTAAATCTGTGGTTATTATATATTCATTTGAGAAATATTTATTGGGAGCTAGTATATATAAGGTCCATGGACTACTGAGACAAGTAAGTCAGACATCATCCTGTCCTTGTAGAACTTAAATAATTTTGAACTAATGCCAGAGTTTAGAAATGGTTTAACTTTCCAAAAATATAATGAAGTCTGAGGTTTGCAGTTTTATAATGAGTACTATTTAAATACTATATTTTGTTCTGGAGTAATGTTTTGAGTAGATTTTATATCATTGGATGTTAATGTTTCTTATTCTGATTTTTCCTCCCTTACAGGAGAAATGCTCTCATACGGGGATAGGCGAGAGGTAGAAATCAGAGGCTGCTCACTTTGGTGTGTTGAGCTGATCCGGGATTGTCTTCTGGAGCTTATTGAGAAAAAGGGTGAAAAAACTAGTGGTGAGATCAATTCCATTCTTTTGGATTATTACCTATGGGACTATGCCCGTGATCACAGGGAAGATATGAAAGGAATTCCGTTTCATCGCACACGTTGCATATATTATTGACCCAAACGGTCCAAAGAAAACCCCCTGCTTTTTTTTAATCCTATGTACTATTTTGCTTTCATATTAAGAGAAGGTGGTACAGATAATAGGAACAAGAAACTTGATCACCCAGTCTCATGTTAAATTTTTTTCTTGATATATTACTGTGTGCTTGTTTAGTTTTGAATATATTTACCCTTTCTGTGGACACATTGTTGGCAGAAATAGTGAAGGAACTTTAATGCTTTTACCTTTTAAATCTTAGATACCTTAAAATTAATCATGTCTTATAAAATATGATTCATCTTCAGTGATACTATTTCAGACATTCAGCTGATACCTTTCTCAAGTTATAGTAATTTTCTATATACGTTCATCATTTGATATAAAAAACAGAGTGGGAAGGGGTTTTGATAAATGAATGTTGTGGTTATAAAAATCAATTTTACAATTTATTTTTGTAAATAAACCTAAATTACAGTGGGTTCGTATGTGAGTATTTTCAGTTTACAATATGTTTTGCATAGTATTTTTTTTTGGAGAAATGACATTGGAATTGAATAAAGATCTTAAAAACTTTTCTTAAACCTGGAATGGATTATTTCATTAAAATGGAATTTACTACACAGAAATTTTAAATGTTACAATAAATTACGTTATTTTCTTTTTTATGTAAATTGTCATAAACAAATGACAATCCTAAAATGAAATGAAAAATTAATGAAAGTAGTTTGCTTATGAATATGATATCAGCGTATCTGCTTTAAAAAGGAACATGAATTATGCATGTTAGGACAAGAGAGTTCCCTAGTGTCTGGACTTGATGGAAGACTTGTGTCAGAGACTGAATGAAGACAGTCACATCTACGCTGACCATGCCATTCTAAAAGATAAATTAACAAAAAATGATATTAATTAATTTCTTTTTTTTTAATGAAAAAAAAAATTTTTTTTAACATGGTCAGGCACCGGGAATTGAACCCGTGTCTCCAGCATGGTAGGCAAGAATTCTGCCACTGAGCCACCATAGCACCACCCTCTTTTTTTTTTTTAATTTATTTAATAATTAAAAAATTAAGAAACCAAATAAAACATCAACATATATAATCAATAATTCACAGTATCATCACTTAGTTGCATATTCATCATTTCTTAGAACATTTACATTAATTTAGAAAAAGAAATAAAAAACAATAGAAAAAGAAATAAAACGAACACAGGAAAGAAAAAAAAAAAAGATTATACCTACCATACCCCTTACCCCTCACTTTCATTGATCACTAGCATTTCAAACTAAATTTATTTTAGCATTTGTTCGCCCTATTATTTATTTTTATTCCAAATGTTCTACTCCTTTGTTGACAAGGTAGATAAAAGGAACATCAGACACAAGGTTTTCACAATCACACAGTAACATTGTGACAGCTATATCATTATTCAGTCATCCTCAAGAAACATGACTACTGGAACACAGCTCTACATTTTCAGGCAGTTCCCTCCAGCCTCTCCATGACATCTTTTTTTTTTTTTGCTTTTAAAAAGGGGAATTTAATAAGTTGCTAGTTTACAGTTCTAAGGCTGAGACAATGTCCCAATTAAAGCAAATCTATAAAAATGTCCAAATTAAGGCATCCAGGTAAAGATACCTTGGTTCAACAAGGCTGATGAAGTTCAGGGTTTCTCTGTCCACTGGAAAGGCACATGGTAAACAGGGCAACATCTACTAGCTTCCTCTCCAGGCCTCTTGCTTCATGAAGCTCCCCGGCAGTGTTTTTCTTCTTCATCTCCAAAGGTCACTGGCTGGTGGACTCTGGTTCTCTCATCATACTGTAGTGGTTCTGTGGCTCTCTCCTCATTCTCAAAAGGCACTCTCTCCAAAATGTCTCCTCTTTTATAGGATTCCAGTAAACAAATCAAGACCCACATAGAATGAGTGGAGACATGTCTCCATCTAATCAAATTTAATACCCACAATTGATTGAGTTACATCTCCGTGGAGATGACCTAATCAAGTTTCTAACCTGTAGTACTGAATAAGGATTAGAAGAGACCGTTGCTCCTACAAGATTGATTACGATTAAAACATGGCTTTTCTGGAGTACATAAATCCTTTCAAATCAGCACAGAGGGGTAACAAAGGGACACAAGGAAACCTTTGGGGATGATGGCTGTTTGTTATCTTGATTGTGGTTTACACATATAACAAAACTTATTGTACGCTTTAAATAGATGCAGTTACTGTATATCACTTATGCCTCAATAAAAAAATGAAAAAAAAGTCAAATAGTACCATAAGGCTTATAATATAAAAAGCAATCCCTTGCCTCGCTCTTCTCCCCACCAAGTCCCATTCCCAAGAGGCACCCACTTTCAACTCTTTTAGATGTTATGTTATCTCACCCATATATTTGTTAAAAAAAAAATCCACAAATTCTTCTATATCGTGGTTTTTCTGTTTTAGAAGTTATCTATCTATACTTCCTAGATGAAAGATAAGGGTCTAGGTGGCTTAAACACAAACACTTCCTTCCCCTCACCCTCTTAGAATAGTCATGTGACACTTTTTGGATAAATTACTATTCAATGTTTATATCATTATGACTGTAAATATTGTGAACAGCTGAATTACCTAGTGTCCCATGATTATATTTCCTGTCTTACATATTTTTTTTGTTTGTTTTTATTGGAGCTCAATATTTACTCCACTTTTTCATTTGCTTGGTTTTCTATGTATTTCTCCTAATTTATGCCCGTACTGATGAACAGAATACCACTGGTATTCTGTTGGGTCCATTTTGGTTCTGGTGGCATCCTTCCCAGAGAATAAGGATGGGTTGCTCTTGATTCCCACCAGAGAGCCTGCATCCCGACATCTCCCTCCATCCCCATCATGAGCCTTCCCCTCGCTTCTCTTCTTTTTGGTGGATTGCTTGGGTTCCTCTTTTTGGATTTAGTCTTCTAGTAGCTTCCTAAGGATGGATCTGTGGGAGGGACCCTTTGAAACCTTGCATCTCTGAAAATGTCTTTAACCTCACTCATTATTGATAGTTTGCTGGGTATAAAATTCTAGCTAGAAATACTTTTCTCAGTGTATTTTGAAGGAGCTACTTCATTGTCTTCTTTTTTTTATTTTTTAAATTTTTAAAAATATGACAAGAAAGAAACACAAACATTCTTAACATATGATCATTCCGTTCTACATATATAATCAGTAATTCACAATATCATCACATAGTTGCATATTCATCATCATGATCATTTCTTAGAACATTTGCATCAATTCAGATAAAGAAATAAAAAGACAACAGGAAAAAAATCATATATACCATACCCCTTACCCCTCCCTTTCATTAATCACTAGCATTTCAATCTAAATTTATTTTAATATTTGTTCCCCCATTATTCATTTTTATTTCATATGTTTTACTCATCTGTTAACAAGGTAGATAAAAGGAGCATCAGACACAAGGTTTTCATAATCACACAGTCCCATTGTGAAAGCTGTATCATTATACAATCATCTTCAGTAAGCATGGCTACTGGAACACAGCTCTATATTTTCAGGCAGTTCCCTCCAGCCTCTCCATTACATCTTGAATAACAAGATGATATCTACTTAATGTATAAGAATAACCTCCAGGATAACCTCTCGACTCTGGAATCTCTCAGCCATTGACACTTTGTCTCATTTCACTCTTCCCCCTTTTGGTCGAGAAGGTTTTCTCAATCCTTTAATGCTAAGTCTCAGCTCATTCTAGGGTTTTTCTCAATCCCTTGATGCTGAGTCTGAGTTCATTCTCGGATTTCTGTCCCACGTTGCCAGGAAGGTCCACACCCCTGGGAGTCA
>PVIY010034017.1:0-27530 GCA_004026745.1 Myrmecophaga tridactyla | reverse complement strand
CACTTTTCCCTCTCCCCACCCAGTGCAGTCCAAGGAAATTCTGGTCCTCTTTGAGGGAACCTTCCTGGGCTCTCTTTGCCTACTTCCTGCATTTGAGGTCAGCTTAGCTGCTGTGGTGCAGGGTGTGTGTGTGTGTGTGTGTGTGTGTGTGAACTCACATTTGAATGTACGTGCAAGGTGTGTAACCTAATGGATTATTAATACCACATCCAGTGTAAACCAGAGACACTCTTCCAGTCTTGCAAAGAACTTCTGAGTGTGTGATCTTTAGGCAAACTCAGTTGAGAATGAGGGTGCTTCCAGCCTAGCCCCTGGGCCCACTGATATGCTCTGAATGCAGTGACCCCAAGTGCTGAGTTTTAGATTCTGGACCACGCAGCTGCTCCCTGTCCTTGGAAGAACCCCTTCAAGGGGGAAAACCCCTTGGGCAGAGCTTCGTGCACATGGCACTGTAGAGATGGCATGTCCTGAGGAGGCTCCTGTTGGTGAACACTCGGGAGCAGTCATTGGCAGGGAGCAGAAATCCCTGGAATAAAGGAAGAAGGTTCAAACAGATGTGGCTTCACTGACCAGACTGGGCTTGTCGAGCTCTTTGCTCTTAAACTCTTACTTTTAGGATTGACTTTCCCATCAATTACAGGCAGCTCTTTTTCACAGTAACTGCCAGCCATATTGTCATAGTCACTGGACCAAGAGTTTTTGTACCATTCCCAGGGATTTGTTTTCATGTTTAGCTGAAAAATCTAGACTGCAGTGACAGTACAGGTCAGATGGCTTGGGAGAAGTCCTTCACTTTTCTGGTGGTGGTTCTGAGAAGCTGCGGGTAACTCTCTGGAGAAAGAAGGATCCTCTTAAAACCTGGAGTGAGCAGATGAACGCGGAGGCGTCTGGGGCTGTGGCCCGTGCCTGCTTTAGCTCTGTGTGACCACCTGGCAACCAGTCAGCACGTCTATTCCTGGGTAAATGGACCTGCTAAAAATAAGCAGGCAGCTATTTAATTCCAGCAGATTGAAAATAGCCAAGTCTCGTCCCCACCGACTCTAGCATAAAGCTCTGCGGCATCTTTCTGGGAGACTTTTCCCTGATGATGCAGGCCTGTCCTGAGTGCCCTGGGCCTCGGGAGGGAGGCCCTGGGGGAGGACACCAGGGGAGGCAGCCTGCACTTCAGTTTGCTTGTGAGTGTGAAGGCTTTTAATCATGGGAAGTTCCGATTTAAAAACAACAAAACCCTCAAGGCAGAGAGAGTAATTGGAGTCTGTGCCTGGAGCTCCTGGGCAGAGAAGGAAGGAAGCACCCCAGCCCAGTGAGGCTCCACTTGTGTTAGTGCGTGAACGTTCAGGAAGGGTGGTGCTCCCCACTCTACTCTCCCAGACCTGTCAGACCATGTAAATGGGGAAGAAGTTTGTATTTGACTGGGGTGAGATTGTCTCAAGGGTAGGACTCGCCTAGGGCTGAGGATGTGAGCAGCCTGCCGTTTTCTTAACTGGTGGGCAAGTGGGTCATCCTCTCCACACCAGACCCTGTGCGGTGCCTCAGGTCAGCGGGCACCTTTAGTGAAACCCAGTGAGGCTCAGGTGTGTTGCAGCTGAGGTCTAGGGAGGGTGGCTGCTGATCCCAGGAGTTCTTGGCACTGACCTTGGTGGAGGATGGCTCAGATCTCTAATCACAAACTCCTGGCAGTAAGGCATATTCATGCCTCCCCCTCAGATCTCTGGGGATCTCATCCCTCCTGCCTGCATACTGGGCATTTCCTATTCTTGGAAGCAGTCATGGAGAGGAGGGCTTTGTTTGTAGCTGCTCACCAGCAGAAGCCGTGGCACCTGGTTCCTGGTTCCTGGTCATGTGGTCTGTGGTTCAAGTTCAGCATCAAGGTGGAGTCTTTAAAGCAGCCGTGCAGGATACTGAGGCTGGGTGCCGTGGGTGCTTGGGAATCCAGATGGGACTTGCTGGATTCCGTGGGTTGGGTGGTGGGGGCCTCAGGGGACTGTTACGGGAACACCTTCAAGGAGGCTCTCCTGACCCCAGAGTAGGGGGAAAGTGGCCTGGGAGCCATGCAGGGACAGGGCTCTCTGAGTAGATACAGCTGTCTGTCTGTATGTAGCTAGAGATACTGGGTCTGGGGGGTTAGCGTCTGGACTACAAGTTGGCCTGGGAGGGCTGGTGGGTGACTAGTGTCAGAGTCCCAGTGAGCTCTAAGGCAGCAGACAGGGCCATGTGTTGTGGCAGTAAGTGGCTGGTTCTGTGCATTTCATCTGAGCAAGGCCTTGGGAAAAGAGCAAATGAACTGGTGGGAGGGCCTGATATTTGGGGGTGCTGAGGGCTGGGTTGGGGCTTGGCTGGCCTGGCGTGCAGGGCCATAGCCACACTGGAAGGAATGTTTGAGGGTTGGGCCTCTGCGTTATTGTAGTAGAGCCAGTTCCTGGGGTCGTAGATGGGCAACTGCTGGAGAGTCAGTACCCCTGGGGATCAGCTTTTAATTCTGAGTGGGGGACCTCTCCCAGCTGTTTGAGAGAGGCAGTTTGCTGCTACCCACAGACAAATTTGAGCCTCTAGCCTTGAACATCTTTTCCCGGTGTGCATATGATCACATCCTAAGGGGCAACTGAGACCATGGATTCTTTTCCTTCCTCTCTGACCCATCCTATTGAGTCTTTTTCCTAACATCATAGACTTGCTGGAAGACTGTGGGGATGGCACCTATAAACTTTGCACTTATGGAATGGCGTTGCCTAGTTAATGAGTCTGAATCCACATTTACTGACAAGATGAAAATCTGGGTTCAGACCTCATCTCCACATCCTTTTAGCTCAGCCCTGTTGGGTGGGAGTTGATCTCCTGACAACAGGCAGTGGTCATCCTGCCCCATCCTGAGACCACCCTGCCCTGCGGCCCTTTTCCCGTCTCAAATTGTCTTTGCACGAAAGACATTGAGCACAAAGCCATCTTCTGTAATCTCCCACTTTTTTGGATGTGTGTGGGTTGTTACAGAACAGTGATTCTCAAAGTGGTCTACACACTGGAATCACCTGCGTTAAAAACCAACCTGGTGCCTGGGTCTGCCCCTTTCAAGGCTCTGATTTGATTGGTCTGGATACTTCCTGGGCATTGGAATTTTAAATACTTCCCAAATGATTCTAATGTGCAACCAAGTTTGAGAACCGTTGATAATAGAAATTCACCCTTCCCAAAAGGAAGAAGTAAAACTATCTCTAGTCACAGATAAAGAAATCCCAGTGAATATACTAAAAAAGCTTAATGTTAGAACTAGTAAAGAAGTTCAGCGTGGTTGCAGGATACAACCTTTCCTCTCACAGCTGTAAAGAATTTGGTGTGTGCACATACAAAAAAACTTGAGTTCGCAAATGCATATTAGTCTACAACTTTTGTTTTCTCTATCATGACAATTTTTCCCTGTCAGAACGTGAGATTAACTTTATTCTGTGACTTGGTATATTAGGGTTCTCCAGGGAACCAGAACGGACAGGTTATACACAAATGCACGCACGTGTATTTGTGTGTGCATACATAGACACATATGTGTATATATGTAAATATTATGATATTATGGTAATTGACTTACACAACCACGAGGTTGACTAGTCTGAATTCCAAGGCCACAGGTTGAGAATGCTGTTGAAGGCTATGATGAGTTCCCCAGGGAGAGTTGGCTGACTGAAGTAGAAATTCCTTCTGACTGCTGATTTAATCAGTTCTCCCTTTAAGGCCTCCATCTAACAGGATGAGAGTTCTCTCATTGCTGAAGGCAATATCCTTTGTTGATTGTAATCATCCATAGATGCAGTCAACTAATGATTTAAATCAGAAGTGTCCTCATGGTGGCAATCAGGCCAGTGTTTGCTTGACCAAACAATAGACACCATAACCTAGCTAATTTGACACATGAACTTAACCTGATACCACAGTCTACCCCTTGTCAACTTGGCACCCATACACATCTCCTTAAACCATACTTAATCTCTAAATAAAAACAATTAACAGTTATACTTTCGCCTAACATAATTCAGCTGTCCTGTGTACAACTAGAAACACGCTAATTCTTTCCCCTGAAAAGAAAGTAAGCCCTTGGGTAATAATTCACTCTTAAACTTGACTTAAATATTATGACATAAAGTTAAAACAGCTTATGTTACATGCTAAGGGGATACGATAGAGAAGAAAACAAAGATATTTGCTATATATATAAACATTCATAGCAAAACGAGGAAGAAATACTCAACATTACAGTTGTCATTTCTGTAACTGGTTATGTGGTCATAGCTTGTATTTATAACTACTTCTACTGCTCATTCCATATTCCCTTACCTGCAGCAAGCACCTCAGCTGGTTGTGATGCTTTGCCTGAGATGACTCAAACTTTCATTCCTGGAGGATCTGGGCCTTTAGTAGTCCTGAGTGGATTGGGTTGTTGCAATTTTCCCTAGACTTTAATCACAGGGTGTTGGAGTATTAAGAGAAACCCTAGGGACTCTCCTGTATTTCAGGCAAACCCTTCTTTTCCTCCATTGTGTAGTAGCAGTCCTATTTTCCCTTGCTAATTAGGAGCAATCATCCCAGCCAGTGCAGTAATTCCCTTCCTTGTAGATTCAGAGGATTGAGGAGTGGCCTGGTGGCAGCTCAACTTCCAGTTCTTTGGAATCGTCATTGTGTCTTCTGGTGGAAGCACTTCTGTTTTGGAAATATGACTTCCTTTTGGAACTATATGACCCATAGACCAGCAGAGCTTAAGTTTGTAGGGACACACGGGTGTGCCCATGGACACAAATTCCACAGTATATTTAAGTAACAATTCCCTTTTACACTTAATCCTAGTTTTGTTTGAAATGATGTCCTGGTGGTCATTCTTTTTGTTTCTTTTTATCAGCTTTGTTGAGATGTAATTCACATAACATACAACTCACCCATTTAAAGCATACACTTAAATGGTTTTTAGTGTATTCACAGATATGTGCAATCTTCACCACATTCAACTTTAGGACATTTTCATCTTCTCAAGAAGGACTGTATCCTTTAGCTATCTGCCCCATTCCCCTTTACGATCCTCATCCCTAAGCAACCTCTGATAGCCGTTGTCCCAATAGATTCCCTTATTCTGGGCTTTATTATGAGTGGAATATAATAAGTAGTCTTTTGTGACTGGCTTCTTTTATTTAGGATGTTTTCAAGGTTCATCCATGTTGTACTATGTATCTTCATCGTTGAATAATAATCCATTGTATGCATAAACCATATTTTGTTTATCCATTTGTCCCTTGATGGGCATCTGAGTTGTTTCTACATCTTGTGAACAATGCTGCTGTAAACATTCGTTTACAAGTTTCTGTGTGGCCATATGTTTTCATTTCTCTTGGGTGTATACCTAGGAGTAGAATTGTAGCATCATATGGTAATTCTTTTTTTTTTAATTTATTTATTAATTAAAAAATTAAGAAACAAAATAAAACATCAACATACATCATCAGTAATTCACAATATCATCACTTAGTTGCATATTCATCATTTCTTAGAACATTTTCATTAATTCAGGAAAAGAAATAAAAAGACAATAGAAAAAGAAATAAAACGAACACAGGAAAGAAAAAAAAAAAAAGATTATACCTATCATACCCCTTACCCCTGGCTTTCATTGATCACTAGCATTTCAAACTAAATTTATTTTAGCATTTGTTCCCCGTTATATGGTAATTCTTATGTTTGACCATTTCAGGAACTGAACTGTTTTGCAAAGCAGCTGTACCATATTACATTCCCACCAGCAGGAATGAGGGTTCTAATTTTTCCGCATTCTCACCAACACTTATCTGAATTTTTTATTCCAGTCATCCTAGTGTGTGTGAAGTGCTATTTCATTGTGGTTTTGATATTTATTTCCCTGATGGCTAATGATGTTGGGCATCATTTCATGTATTTATTGGCCATTTGTAAATTTTCTTTGGAGAAATGTCTATTCAAGTTAAAAATAGACATTTTATTATCCATTAAAAATTTTTATCCATTAAAAAAATTTTTTTAATTGAGTTGTAAGGATTCTTTATGGATTCTAGAGACAAGTCTCTTAACAGAAAAAATAATTGTGCAAGTATTTTCTCCTATTCTGTGGGTTGTCTTTTCACTTTCTTGATAGTGTCATTTGCATAAAAGTTTTTGATGACTTTCAGTTTCTTTTTCTTTTGTTGCTCATGCTTTTGGTGTCATATTTAAGAATCCTTTGCCAAATCCAGGGTCATGAAGATTTATCCCTATACTTTCTTCTGAGACTTTACTTGTAGTCTTTTACTCTTATGTTTAAGTCTTTGATCCATTTTGAGTTAAGTTTTATGTATGAGGCCTCAGTGGACATTTTTAGATAGACCTCTGCCTATTCAAAATTTTTTACCTTTTGGTAGGAAAGATTCTAGGTGTGCGGATTTCTTGGTCAAGGGGTGTGGCCATCATATTCTAAGAACTGGTGCTAAAGTTCTTCAGACAGGTAGTGTGAACTTCCCCTTTCCTTGGCCATACAATGCATCTTCCCCATGAAGATACACTGATTAGTGGGTTTGAGATTTAATGTGGCGTAGAACCTGGGTTCAAATCCCTTGGCTGGATGACCCTAACTTATTTTAACCTTTTCTGGGACAATTTCCAGCTTTTTAAAACGGGAATACGTCTCAGACCAGCTGTTTGAGGATTTAATGGTGCAAGGGGAAGTGTCTAGGAAAGTTGTCACATGCTAGACTCTGAAGCCATGTTATAGCATCATCAAAGCTTTCAGCTCAGAAATATTAATACAAAATCTTCTGAGCCCTGGCCACTGCTTAATTAGCTCTGCTTTGTACTTTCCAGTCTCATTGCTTCATCTTCATATGTTAGCGAGGTTTATCTTTAAAGATGGAGGGACTTTCTGGAGATGACCACACACTCCAGTCCCTGCCTACCCCTCTGTCACTTTGGGAACTGAATTTGTCTACTAGCACTCTTTCACAAACTGTATATGCCTATGTATCTTGTCGGGGGTTTGTTGAAATGAGGCTTCTGATCCAGCAGGTCTGGATTTGGGGCCTGAGATACTACGTTTCTTGGAGGTTTGGTTCCCAAGGGATGCTCAGTTCTTCTGGTCTGAGCCATGTCCTAGGAAACTGGTTCTTGACACTGACTGAACTATCAACCAGATAGAACCACCCGGGGCAGCTGTTAAAAGAACCGATGCTCTTAACTAATAAATTGAGCCACGTAAGAGTTGTTAAAACATTTACATTTGTAACCTCTGCAATAAAATACAAAATCAAATTAAGATGTCATTCACTAGGTCAGTTGGAGGATTTTAGGTTTTAAGAAGACATCATTTTTGCAGATGGATTAAACTTTTCTGGCATAGGAGGTATTGAATATATGTATTCTAAAATAAATCTTGTTACTTATCTCTAACAAAATCTAACACTGCTTTGCAGAGCCCTTAATAGATAGTATCTCAGCTAATCCTCATCTCCTGTATATGTCTATTTCCTTCTAGCCCTTATCAGTTTTCCTTGCTTGGATCTAACTAGCTTACGTCTCTAGGTTCCCTGTACATTCTGCTCCTAGAATCACCTGGAAACCCAGTTTGGGGTGTGTACCTTGCAGACCTGTGCTGCTTCTCCAGTGCCTCCAGGGTAAAGTCCAGACTCTGCTGTGTGTCCCCAGGATCTGTCCCCCAACCCCCGGGCTACTTGAATTCTCTATAAGTGTGGCCTGTGCCTTAAGGACCCTCACCCTGGAACCCCCTGGTACATCCCCTTATCCGTTTGCAATCTTGCTCATCCTCGCTTCTGGCTGAATATTGCTCTGTAACAGACTATTCTTTTGCTCACCTTTTCTGGGGTGGGATGATTTTTTATGGGTATCTGTGAGGGCTTTATGTACATGTGGATTCTCTGGGTGTTTAAAAATATTCCACTGCCACCTGAATAGATTAAAAGGTTCTGGCAGTTTAGGGAATTTACACACACTAAACATAACTAGCCCCTTGAGGGCAGGTAGGAAAGATTTGGCATCATGAAGCTTGTGAAGAAAGGGAACTGGGGTCAAGAGAAAGGGTCAGTTTGTTTCATAGGAGTGTGCATGAATTAGGGAGCACAAAGGTCACCACCTGCCTACAGGGGATCACCCAGTAGTAAGAGAGGTTTGCTTCTTTTGGGGGCAGAGAAGGGGAGAGCAAATTGCTCTGGCCATAGACCCCTCTTTCTGTGTAAAATGGCATCAGCGTCCTCTCGCTCGGCTCTCATAGCACTCCTTCTCTCCCTCTCATCCTACTCTCCCAGGTGTGATTCTCTCAAGCCTCCAGGATGGCAAACCGGTTCCGCTCACTCTTTCCCCTGGCCTTGCCTGGGATGCTGGCACTCCTTGGCTGCTGGTGGTTTTTCTCTCGTAAAAAAGAGCACATCAACAGCCGCAACAAGCAGGTGGAGGCCAGTACTGTGGGCCTGAGGACAGACCCTGCAATTGAGGACCCCCTCCCCATGGAAGACGCCTGTCCTGTAGCAGGGTCCACAACCCCCAATGTCATGCAGTTGCCAGAAAAAGAACTGCCCACCGCGAGTAAGCCTTGTGTGGAGGCCCCAGCCTTGCTGCGGGCACATCCAGCCCCCCGGAGATCCGAGTCCTCAGGCAGCCTTCCTAATACCGTGGATCCAAGATTTCGACCCGGAATACGCAAAGACGACAGTGCTAAGTTGGAGATAGCCCTAACATGTGATGAAGCAAAGTCCATACCCCTAGAGTGTCCCCTTCCAACCCCGAAGGGTGTACCATTCCCCCATGAAGCAGCTGAAGCCCTGGCGTCCACATTCAGCAGGACGCCAGGGCGAGGCCAGCCAGCCCTGTCTGCAGCTCCCACAGAGAAGAGGGGCCTTGGGGAAAAGATAAGGGAAACAGGTGGGACAGAAGGGACCGGCGATGCAGTGCTGGGAGAAAACATGATTGAGGAATGTGTGATGTCCCAGGAGCATGGCTCTGAACAGGAGAATAGCAAAATGCCCAGCCTGGTGCCCTTGGGAGGAGGGGAAGAGAATGGGAAGACTAGCCTGGCTCAGGTGATGGGGCCAGTGCAGGATGATTACGTAGTCAGGAAGTTGTTAAGTAGCTTCTCTGAGCCGGCTCACACTGAGCTGGCTAAGAGTGATGAGATGTTGGAACTCCATGTCCAAGGTGGCAAACACCAGGTCAGAGACCTTGTTGTAGAACGGGGTGAAGATGAGATGTTGGATAGAAAAGAGAAGATTGAGGAGGTTGCCATTCAGATAATCTCCAAAGTGATCTTGGAAGCATCTGAAGAAGTGGCTGTTACAGTGGACAAGATTGCAGGTCAGAAGCATCAGGTTTTGGCTGGTCAGCCCCAGGGGCAAAAGGAGGAGAGCTGTGGTCTAGGCAGCCAGACAACTGTCCCAAAGCAGGATGCCACAGAACCCATTCCAGCCAAAGCAGAAGTGGCCATGGGCGTGTTGGCTGCTGCACACCCTTCCTCAGACCTGCCTGCAGAGGACCAGTCACCACCAAAGACCCACGTGAGCTGCCTGAACAGCCCTCTGTCCAGCCCTACCAAGGACAGTACACCAAAGAACTCCATGCACCCCATCTCCCTGGCTACCAGCCCACCACCAGTTGCCCCCCTTGAAGAGTCGCTGGGTGAGGCAGGCCTCCTGGCAGAAGATGCTGGCTGTGCCCCCTGCATGTCGGACAGCAGCCAAGGCATCCCTTCGGTGGTTTCTTCGGGGCCGTGCTCAGATTCTGCCAGCACCTCAGGACTCGACGACTCTTGCACAGAGACCAACTCAAGCCCCAGGGACAAGGCTGGCACCCCCCCACAGCCAGAAAGTACTGTGCCCTTCAGCAATGGGGTGCTGAAGGGGGAGTTGTCAGATTTGGGGGCGGAGGATGGATGGACCATGGATGCAGAAGCAGATCATTCGGGAGGTAGGAGGGCCTTGGGTGTTTGTCATTTAGTAGATGGGAGGGTGTCCCCTTATTCCTTGGGGAAAGACTGCTGTCAGCCTCTCCCCCCTACTTCTGCAGCAAAGTAATGGTGTTCTTCAGTTATGTGTCCCCAGTGGCCTAAAGAATTGGGGTGCAGCTTGCAGCTGATGGGTAACTGAGAATTTAGGATGCCCTGAGGACCCAGAGCCATGGGAGCTGTGACTTGGTATACCAACCAATGACCCTCCCCAGCCCTTCTGAAGGAACCACTTAAAGTGGATTCACTGATTAGCCTAAGCATGCCTTTTTTCTCTCTTTTAAACACTAACCTCTTAATGGTTTTTAATGGAGAGGCCTCCTTAGCTTTGTTTCCCTGGTGTGGCAAGTATGGGTATGAGTTGGTTTTAATGGTTTATTTCCTTTTAATCATGTGCTTGTTCCCATGTCTTCACCTGCTTTCCTTCTCCAGAAGCTCTTACGGGGTAAGTGCCCAAAAGAATGGCCACAGCTTTGAATACTTGTGGGAGGCTCAAGCTTTCCTGCGTTGTTGCTGTCACCTATTCCTTCACAGAGAGCCTCAGCCATTTTCTTTCTGTGCAGCTGCAGTTCCATCCCCAGGAAAGAGGGGCACTTTGGTATCGAAGTGTCCACTGGGTTTTTCGAGTGCTGACCTCAGCGTAGACAGTTCAGACCGCTAACTTACAGGTCAGCAGCTCCTGACCCTGCTTTTGTAGTTACCCCGGGGTATTTTCATTTCTCATGGAAAGATGCCACGAATTAACTGCGTGGTGTCTGGCTTGTTTGTCCTGGAGCCTTTCCCTGCCATTTCCGCTCCAGGAGAGTTGAGAATCTTTCTTGGGAATTCTACTACTTTCAGCAGCATCTGATGTTACCATATACTCTATTTCATTGCATCTAAGATGTTATTGATCAAGACCCCACTGTTTTTTGTACTGCTAAAAGGAAAAAAAAAATGCTGCTAATCATGATTATAGAAGGCTAGATACCATAAGATGTATCCTAATTTGTTTAAAAGTGCATCTTAAAATGGATGACATATCTTTATTTTTAAGAACAAAGGGGTTTCCCTCTGCCTGCTGCCCTCAGCATAATTAACAAGCCCCTTGGGCTTGTCCTGCCCACTCCATCCAGACTGACTGCAGTAGCTACTCAAGTGTATTGATGGCTTCTGAGTTTAGGGTTAGTGGAAAAGAATGCTGTAACTGAGCTGTGGGGATGGGGCTGGAGAGGCTTAGGGACGGTAGAAGCCTGCTTAATAGCATCCATTGAGCACTAGCAACCAAGTAGGGCCTTCTGTGCATTCTCATGCCATCCCCACTTTGAGCACAAGGAAGGTAGAAGCTTTAGAGAGTTCTAGGGGATTGCCTGGCTAAAGGAGTCGGAAGCCGGCCTTTGAATGCTGTCTGCTAAAGTCCTGGCTTTGCTTTTAGCCACTGCTGGGTGCCCCCAGGTGTGCCAGGTATTGGCTAGGCTTGCTCTTTAGGGCAGAGAACCAGGATGAGCAGAGCCCTTCGGCCTGCATCTGTGTGTAGTGGATCGGGCGGGCAGCCTTCTTTCAGAAGAGGTGGTTTTCCCTGCTGGGAAGCCCGTTCCAAGCCCTTGGAGTTGAAGTGGACTTGGAAGCCTTCCTTAGCTGGGAGCAGAATCAATTTTGACCCTAGTCCTTAGCATCCAGACAGTACATTCTATGGCAAAGGAATGTGCCCAGGATTTGGAGAAAGCATGTGGAAAATAGCCTAATTAGTAGAGTCTCCAGAGTGATCTATTTTTGGTTGAGTCAATCATATTTAAGCCAGAGCCGCTTCTCTTAAGCTGGGCTGGACCCGTTTTCTCTGATACGGTCTTGAGCAAGAGGCGGGCAGCCTGAGTTAGTGCCAGTGTGCCTCCGTGGCCGTCCTCTTAGGAATGAGGAAATGGGCTCTAGCTCTGTCTTTGACCAGGGGGTTTAAGACCAACCATGAGTCCAGAAAAGCGTTCTAAGTTGTGCAGTCTGGGCCTAAGCAGAGGGAAAGGAGATCATCCTTCCTTTGTCTTCTTCTGGCAGAGAAACAGGACCCTGGTTGGGGATAAGAAGCGGGGCTCTCAGATAAGTCAGCTAGGACTCTGTCTAGCTCTGCTTGGCTGAAGGCTACAGCCTCTGAGCCCAGCTTGAGGCCATGGGGACTAGAGGCCCTTGGGCTGAGGTGGGATGGTTGGGAGAGTACCTGGTCCATCCTGTGAAGGCCTGTATCAACACCGGCTCCTGGGAACACGCAGACCTGATAGTCCCTGCCCCCACCCATGGGCTCCCCTTGCTTGGGCTGGAGTCGGTTTCTTCCCAGTTCACCACTTGTCTCTGCTCCAGCAGCTGTGGCTGGGCGCAGCTGCCAATTAAGCAAGTAGGACTGTAAGTGACAGGCTAAAATTAGGTGTATCTACACCCCCATTCCTCCTTTCATGGGAGTTCTTCTGAGCCTTCTAGACTGAGAGTTGACAGTCACCTGCCAAACTTGAGGAGGGGGCGTGGGGCAGAAGCCTCCCAGGAATGTGAGTTTGGGGAGTTGTGCATTACTGGCTGCTCTGAGCCTGTGTCTGTGTGTGTGTGTGTGCTTGTTCCTCCCCTGCAGGGTCAGACGGGAACAGCATGGATTCTGTGGATGGCTGTTGTGGCCTCAGGAAGATGGAAGGCTTCCAGAGCGTCCAGGCAGGCTCCGATCCTAAGAAGGTAGACCTCATCATCTGGGAGATCGAAGTGCCAAAGGTAAGGGCAGTGGCATCCCTACCTGGCTGGCCGTGCAGCCCCTGGGCAGACTCAGGGTTAGGGCAAGGGAGCCAGGGGGACAGACCGGAAACCAGGAGAAGCCCCCCAGTGAGCCAGAGGCTGGAGGGAAAGGGAGTGCGGCACTGCGCCAGGGTTCAGAGAGCTGCCGACAGGGTGAAATTCCTCCTGCCGCCTTCAGGAGTGTCTTATTCTTGTCCTCCTCCAACTCAATAGGCCTCTTTCCCTCCTCCCCTAGGGCTTCCCTTGTGTGTGCCATTGCTCTGTTAGCTGTTTGGAAACGCTAGCAAACAAAGAGCCTGGGAGCCTGAGGGCGCCAGGAGTCCTCTCCCTGTGTTCTGCTCCGTGCAGCTCAAGCTCTCAAATGTGTAAAGTGTATTTCATAATTGAGAAGAGCATAAATACATATTTTAGAAATCTTGAGAAGTATGGAAATGCATGAGGAAAATAAAAATCAGCTCTAATCCAACCCCCGAGAGTGACTGTTAAGACTTTTATTTCCTTCTCATCTTGCACCCTGTGGTTTTAAACAAAACTGAGATTATGTTGCTTTAATTAATGCTTTTAAATATTTAACAATTTAAGTTTCCCATGTTCTTCTTTGAAAATGTAATTTTAACTGCATTATTCATTGTGTGAATGTCAACTTACTTCACCAATCCCTGATTCCAGGGTGCCTAATTGGTTTCCAGCTTCTTGCTGTTAAAACTTAACAATTTATTAGCTTGATCATTATGTTTATCTCTGGGGCTCAGAAATAATTGGCAGGCTGCACTGCCCTGGGATGCTTAGCACCCTGCCCAGGTCGGGGACTTGACTTGGTCTGAACTCCAGGTTGGGCAGGCTGGGTCCTCTGGTTGCTTCCTACCTCGGTAATGCCGGTAGCAGTCCTGCCCTCTTCCCTTTCAGGGGTAGGGTGCAGCGAGGCTGGCTCTGGACGAAGAGGGACCAGGACCCTAGGAGCTCAGTTGGAGTCGGGGTCGTTTAGGCTTGTTTTGGAGCTTGTACATCATGGCTAAGTTTGGCTTCCTTTCCTGGCCTTGAACTCTGGCGCACTGGGCATTTCTTTGTGGGACATTTCTTGTGTCTTGGGCTCTTGAATTTGCTGAAGGCTCCAGCCTGCTGTGAATTGGCAACAGGAGCCCAAGGGTCTTTAGAAGCTTATTTTCAACTAGAAGTCCTTTATCTTTGAACTTGAGCAGAAATTGAGGGAGGGAAAAGAGGCCAGAGGAGTGGTAAACTGACCTTGTGCTGAGAACAGCTGGGTTCAGATGTTTAGTAGCTGAATGGCCTTGGGTGAGTTACCAGCCTCAATGGACCTGCTTCCCCATCTGCAAAATGAACAAGGGAACCTGTTTCATAAATGCTATGAATAAATGTTAAGTGCTGGGCACAGAAGTACTAAAATAGAATAAAATATGTTTAAATTTGACGTTGTTTAAAATGAGCTGTGTCTTCGGGAGGGTGGGAAATCAGCTTCCTGTTAACCCTCTCATTTCTTTCTCTTTCTGGAAGCATTTAGTTGGTCGGCTAATTGGCAAGCAGGGGCGGTACGTGAGTTTTCTGAAGCAGACATCTGGTGCCAAGATCTACATTTCAACACTACCTTACACCCAGAACGTCCAGATCTGCCACATAGAAGGTCAGTGGCAACTGCTGTCCTGTGTTTAGTTTTCTTACCTGAAATGTGAGTAATTGAAGCATTTGAGCCCAACTGCTGCCCTTTTGGAATCTCAGCCTCTAAATAGAAAACCCTACTCCTTATTCCTGGGGAAAGGGGAGCATTGGGTATCTTCAGGTCTCTTCCCCAGTTCCAGTTTACTTGCTTGTAGGAGACTTGTGCCCTTCCCCCACAGATCTGCCGCCCAGGAGAGGTGCTCAGACCTCTCAGGGGTTCAGGATTACAGTGTGTCCTGGCCCCCCAGAGTACAGATGCCCTGTGTGTGATCTGCTTTGGTAGATGAGGGTCAATCCTTTTTCCCCGCTGCTCTCTTTCTATTCTGTTCAAACCATGATCATCCCCAGCAGAGGGGTTGAAAGTGATTGGTCTTGAGCTTCTTTATACGTCTTTCTTCCTAAGGCAGGGCTCAGCATCTCGACACCCCTAATGCATTTGAATCCTGACATACCTGCTTGAGCTGGTTTTGCTCTGATGTTTCTTTAACCCACAGTGATTCTGTGCCCTGACCCACTCCCCTTTTAGGCTCTCAGCATCATGTGGACAAAGCACTGAACCTGATTGGGAAGAAATTCAAAGAACTGAACCTCACCAATATCTACGCTCCCCCGTTGCCTTCACTGGCGCTGCCTTCTCTACCAATGACTTCCTGGGTGAGCATGCTCCTAATGTGATCAGGATTTTTTATGTTTCTTCTTCATATTGGCCCCCCAAAGAAAATCCCAGCGCCTTGCACCCAGAAGGCCCAGAACATATGAATGATCGCTTCTTCTACTAGCCTGTGTTCTCTGGGGACGGGAAGCAGGGGTGAAGTGCTGGACAGGAAGCCAGAGGCTGCCCGATCCTGCCTGGAAGAACCACTTTCCCCTGGCTCTACTACCTGGGCACCTTCTACATTTTCTAGGTGTTTCCCTAGAGTGGATTATAGTCCAGCCAGGAGACTAGGTGTGTCTGGACTGGATTGGGGTTCTTTAAAGCTGTGCTGGGTCCAGGGTCACCACCCAACACCTCTGAGGCCTTGTGCATTGTGGGCTTGAATGAGGCTTGTGATGGGTCAGTGCCCTTCCTTTCTACTCGAGTCAGGCTTAGTAGTGGCCGTGGTGAAGGATTGCCTTCCCCTTTCCTCTTCCAGAAGGTACTTAGATTATTAAAAAAAAAGGCATACACCCATGAAGGCCAGGGAGCAGGTGGCTGTTTGGAGGTTGTCCTAGGAGTTTGGCTGGAGGAGAAGCTGGTATCTTAAGGGCCCCTATGTGCTGGTGGCCTGCTGCCTCTATCACACACTTGAGTATTCCTACATCATGCTGTGAGCCCTCCCTCACTGGGTGTGGATTGCAGTGTTCTGTTGCTTTTTACCAAAGCAGTTGCTTTTTACATAAATAAGCTGAATGTGCTTCTCTAGGAAAACTGCTGTCCTGGATTTTGTTTGAGATGGGAGAAGAAATAAGGTGCCCCCTTTTCTTTCCTGTGGAATTTGGGAGTGGGCTGAATCCTGCACACATCACTCCTGAAATCATGTAGAACTTTTTTCCAGGAAGCTTGGCCCCAAACACACTATTTATTTTTTTAATTGAGTGCTTTGTATGGTTTCCTTCCCTTCTGCTCTGCTTGGCTCCATGGGACCAGAGAGGAGATTCCAGAGGCCTCTCAACCAGCAGCAGTAGCAGTTCTGGGGAGAGCATGATGATGGCCAACACTCTAAGCCAGAAGCTTTTTTCTCTCGGTGGCCCCCAGATACAGAATTAGAGCCGTATCATGTGCAGAGCCTCTAGATGTTGCCAGTAGCTTGACGTTGAGAAAACTAGTGTCTAAGGACAATTCTTTCTTTTTTTTTTAATTATGAAAAATAACATAATTACAGAAAAACAATAAATTTCAAAGCACACCACAGCAATTGGTTGTAGAACATATTTCAGAGTTTGGTATGGGTTGCTGTTCCACAATTTTAATTTTTTCCTCCTAGCTGTTCTAAGACACTAGAGACTAAAAGAAATATCAATATAATGATTCAGCAATGATACTCATTTGTTAAACCCTACTTTCTCTGTATAACTCCACCATCACTTTTGATGTTTCTCCCAATCTTTAGGAGTATTTGGGCTGTGCCCACTCTAACTTTTTCATGTTGGAAAGGGCTGTTGATAATATGGGATTGGGGGATAGAACTAGTTGATGTTCTGGAGAAGCTGGCCCCTCTGCATTTCAGGACTTAATCTGGTCCAGGAACCCATCTGGAGGTTGTAAGTTTCTGGAAAGTGATCCCTAGTGCATGGAACCTGTGTAGACTCTCATGTAAAGCCCTAGGTGTTCTTTAGGGTTGGCAGGGATGGTTTTGGTTGGGGATTGGCAAACCACGATAAGTAGCATTATCTAGTTGAAGCTTGCGTTGAGAGTAGCCTCCAGAGTTGCCTCTCGACTCTGTCTGAACTCTCTCAGCCACCGATACTCTGCTGGTTATAATTTTCTTTCCCCTTTTGGTCAGGAAGGCATTGTCAATTCCATAAAGACAGTTCTTTAGAGACCGATAGTGGTGTCTTCTACGCCTTTAGGTAGGGTCTGTCCACTGAGCAAATCTCCTTTCCAAATCCCTAAGCTGGGGGGACGGGTTGGGCGATCTCTGTGGAGCAGCACGCAGGGGCCCCATCCTAGGGACGGATGGGAAGAGGAAGTGTCGGATGGGAAGAGGAAGTGTCGTGCACAGTATTGCACACATTGGTGCTGGGCCTTACTTGAGTAGCGGGACACTCTCAAATCATAAGCTTCTCAGGTCAGCGACTGGTTCTGAGTTGTTCTCAGTGATCACCTCATCCCCCTGTTTGCCCTTCTTGGGTCTTATAGGCTCATCAAGAGAGGTGGGAGGGAGGGGAGGCGCTGGAGGAGCCCCCTTGCCCTGGCCACATCACGCCCAACCCCACATCCGCAGTTGGCCCCCTATCCCTGCTGGGAGCCACCCTGCCCCCAGCCTGAGGTGAGAGTGTCCCTTGTGGTTATTCGTGGGAATGCAGGACAGGGGCCACAGTGGTGTCAAATGCTTTCCATGGCTAAGGTAGTTTTCCCTGAGCCACTACCATCTGGTTGCCATGTTTTTTGGGGTTGGAATGCCCTTTTTGAAGATGTACAAGTTCAAAGACTTGCCCTGGGGCCTTGGGACTTATCCCAAACGAGGGAAGAGAGGGATTATTTCAGTGCCTGCCGCACCCTCCCCTTCATCTGTGCAGCTCATGCTCCCCAACGGCATCACCGTGGAGGTAATCGTGGTCAACCAGGTCAATGCTGGGCACCTGTTTGTGCAGCAGCATACGCATCCCACCTTCCACGCGCTGTGCAGCCTGGACCAGCAGATGTACCTCTGCTATTCTCAGCCTGGAATCCCTACCTTGCCTACCCCAGTGGAAAGTAAGTGCTTCCCTGAAAGTCAGAGTGAATCCCTGGGCTCTGGCCGGGCCAGGGAAGCTGCTTTGGGGGCTGCCTCTTTCTGCCTTTGGTCTAACCAGGGCTTAGACTGTTCTGGGCATCTTCCTGGGGAGAGCCTCCCCTGAGTTTCTGCCACTAGCATGGCCTCGTGCTGGGTCAAATTTCTTGCGGGTGCTGGTGTTTCTTTTGGCTGATGGAGCAGTGGAATTGGAGTGGAGTCTTGACACTTGGATTCAGATTCTAGCTCTGTCACTTACTGTCAGAGCTGTAAATGGGACGGATACCCACTTGTCCCTGGAATTAAGAGTCGAGTACTGTATGTGTAAACCACTTGTATACGTGCCAGTTACCATTTCCATGGGCTCCCCACAAAAGATCTCTAAATCCAGCAAACCTGTGTAGTGGGTTGGGTCATCTCCACTTGACAGATCAGGAAACTGAGCCTCTAAAGTCAAGTTTGCCCCCAAGTGAGACCTGAATAGGAGCTAGGATCTGAATCCAGGTTAGACTCCTGAGCCTACCCTTTGTATCTTTGACTTTTGTTGCCATTGTCAACAGAGATTGAGTGTTAGACCATCTCTCCCGCTACCTCCATCAAGGACTCCTAACCTGGGGAGCACTGATGGGCTTCAAGGCGTCAGCAAAACCCTTGATATTAGGTAGCATTTTGTAGGAATAAGGATTTGGTTTTCATCAGATTCTCTAAAGTCGCCTTGACCCGGCAGTAAAGATCAAACCAGAGCTAAGAGGTGACTGCCCCAGGGGTTCCATTTAAAGGTCAAGTGGTTGCCTTTTATAAGGAGACCAGTGTAGCCAGCTCTGGCCCACAGACCCTCGTGCCCGCTGGCCTGGACTGCTGCTGGGGGGTTCGAGGGGTCGTGGCCTCATCTTTACCCTGTGGTTTCATCTGCCCCTATCCCTGCTACCCCAGGGTTGGTGTTGGTAACCCATGGGGCACTTGCCCTCTGGCCTTGTTGGCTGCCCAAAGCATCAGTGCTCTCAGCACCTTCCCAAAGCACAAGCTAGAAGAAGCAGAGAGGCTTAGGCCTAGGAGTCCCCTTCTGCTCAGCCCTGGGTCCGGGCCATCATGGGCCAGAACAGACCTCAGACACCAGGCCTCTGAGATCTGGCTGCCCTTCCTGGTTCTTGAGTCTCTCAGGGACTTCCCAGAGTTATACATTTTACTTGATTAGTTTCCAGTTAATCTGTACTCGGGTCGGGCTGCAGTAGGTATCCGGGAAAATGGATCTAGTGCTTTTTTGGTCTGGATAGTGTTGGGGGCAGCACACATGCTGGGTTGAATTTCTGACACCTAAGATTTTCCTCCGTTGTCCTGGGCTCTGGGGAGGCCCATGTCATTCTTTTCCCGGCCAAGAGAGGCAGGTTCCTGGGAAGTAATATGGGGAGGTGAGCAGTGTTGACTGAGGTGGCCTCTGGTGCCCACATGCTACTCTTCCTGCCCCGCAGTCGCGGTCATCTGTGCCGCCCCTGGTGCAGACGGGGCCTGGTGGCGAGCTCAAGTGGTGGCCTCCTACGAGGACACCAACGAGGTGGAGATTCGCTACGTGGACTACGGTGGTTATAAGAGGGTGAAAGTAGACGTGCTCCGGCAAATCAGGTGAGTGAAGACTCCTGAGATGATAGACAGAGAGGCACATGCCCTGTATGCTGTGGCACCTGGCTCAGTTACCAAGCCTAGGAAATGGGCTTATTCTTCCCCTCTGCTGCTGCCAACTGTGTTTTAGCAGAGTCTGATATAAACAAACTTGATTACTTGTCTCAACCAAAATGAGCCAGAAAGGTGTGTCTTATGTAAAAATTCTCCCAATATCCTACATCAAAAGAGAAGCAGATTCATCTCTGGAAGTCTGCAGGAAGTCCCTCTGGGGTCAAGCTTGCATCAGGGTGGGCTGCCTGCAGTCAGGAATCCCCACCGCCACCCCCCGTCCCGCCTCGTCCTGGATCATGGGTGTCTCTGTACTAAGCACAAGATGAATAGTAGCCTGGAGTTGGATCAGCCTTCCAGCCCATGTTCTCGACTTTACAGGTCTGACTTTGTGACGCTGCCATTCCAGGGAGCGGAAGTCCTTTTAGACAGCGTGATGCCCCTGTCAGGTAACAGCTGGGGCCTCCGGCTTGCGAGTGGGGGCAGGGGTGGGGGCACTGAGAGATCTTTTTCTTCTAGAGCAGGTTCTCACCTGGAGAGTTTCTGCAAACTCAGATTGCTGGCATGACCCAAGTTTCTGATGTAGTAGGTCTGGGGCAAGGCAAGAGAACTTGCATTTCTAACAAGTTCTCAGGTGATGTAGATGCTGCTGGTCCAGGAATCGGCCTTTGAGGACCACTGCTCTAGACTTCACCCATGCTTCCACCTGAGCTGCTTCCCACAAAAGGCACTTCCCAGCATGCAGTCCAAGCCAGAGTCTTAGCATCCATGGCTGAGCTCAGCAGCCCTGCTCAGCCAGGTCACAGTTCCCATGGGTGCTAGCAAGCCTCACCCTCAGCCAGTGTCCAGTGCCTTAGACTGTGGTAGCTCTGCCACAGAGAAGAGGACTGGCCATGAGATCTTGGGCAAATTACTTAATGCTATCGCCGGAGGGGGAAATTGAAGCTGTCTTTGAGGGAGGCTGTGAGAATGACGCACACTCAAGAGCTGGTATGTAGAAGACAGTCACCAAATAGCATCCGTTCATGGCTAGGAATTTTATATTTGTGGGCAGCAGGGTCTGCTCATTCCATGCACCTCACCCCCCACCCCAGGTTCACCTTTCTGACCTTGGTCTGGGTTGTCAAGGTGATTACGTGTATTAGAAACACTTCAGTCTGTTTAGAGTCATTGGATAGAAAGCATGGACAAGATCTTTGTTTTGTTTTCTTTTATCACTATTGCCCAATTTCTGTTTTCTCCAATTTCCATCCATCTTAACAGTCTGTCCAGGCTCAGCTAAAATACTCCAACCTTCTCTAAGACTTACCTAGACCTTTGTAAACACCTCCCTCTCCCATCTCTACCATCTCTTGCCTGGGGTATGTTCTTTCTTCCTTTTTTTAATTAAAATGTGGTAAAATATATGTAACACAAAATCTGCTGTTTAAACCATTTGTAAGTGTACTATTAAGTGGCACTAATTATACTTGCAATGTTATGCTACCATCACTTCCATCCATTACCAAAACTTTTCCATCAGCCCAGACCAGACACTCTGTACTCCTCAGCCATAACTCCTCGTACCTCCAATATCCCCCTGCCCTGGTACCCTCTACTCTGTTTTCTGTCTCTGTGGATTTGCCTATTCGAGATATCTCATGTAAGTGGAATCACACAATTTTTGTCCTTTTCTGACTGATTGGGTGTGTTCTTATGCGTAACTTTTATAATCCAACAAAGCAGAAGCAGCCTTGGCGCCCTGCCTCCTGCCTGGTGACTGTCCCTGTGGGGCTCGAGGCTGATAGCCCGAGTTGAATTCCACTCTCTCCACTCCAGGAGGTGGTTGGCCTTGGCCAGTCAGCCTTTGACTCAGTGTTCTCATCTGTAAGGTGGGGATGGCACTGCTGCCATCGCATAGCGTGCAGCTGATGGGGCACAGGTGCACACGACACTCACAGCACAGTCGGCACCCACGTGTGGTGTTGGGTGGCATATGGCTGCGCCCCTGAGGCTACCCGTGTAGAGCCGTGCGGAGGCCCAAGGTCTGCATCTGATGTAGGCAGCTCTCCCAAATCAAGGTTCAAGCGCTGCTGCAGCACCTGACATGTGCTTGGAATACAATTGGAAGTCATGTAAGTGGCAAGAAGGTCTTGCCTAGGTGAGACCTAAATGCCACTTTTCCTTCTCCTTTTAAAGATGATGACCACTTTTCACCTGAAGCCGATGCAGCTATGAGTGAGATGACAGGAAACACAGCTCTGCTTGCTCAGGTGGGTGGTCAGGGGCTGGGAGGGGTTTGTTGAGGAGCCTCCTGCCTGGCTCCTGCAGTGCCTCCCTTGCCTCCATTAGTTAAGTATCTGGGCTTCTTGGAATTGAGCTCTAAAATTCCTTCCTTCCCATGCTCGGAGCCTGGCTCAGCCAGCAGCCTTTAAGGAGATGACTGTAAGGTGGGGGCAGCTTTAAAACAGGCTCACTTTTTTTTCCCCCAGGTGACGAGTTACAGTCCAACTGGCCTTCCTCTGATTCAGCTGTGGAGTGTGGTTGGTGATGAAGTGAGTTCTGTCGTTCATTCCTCTTCTGGTTTGCCGGCCAGCAGTAATGGATGATTTGGAGCTGGTTCTGGCATGGTTTCCTCTTGAGCTAACTTGGAGATAGAATTATACACCAGCACCCCCAGGGGACATTGGGCCACATCGGGTGACATTTTTGGTTGTCACAGTTAAGGAGGGTCCTGGGGGCATCTAGTGAATAGAGACCACGGATGCTGCTAAATGTCCTACAGTGCCCCAGGCAGTCCCCACAACAAAGAAATATCCAGCCCAAAATGTTAGTGGTGGCAGTGTGGAGAAATCTGCTGCAGCCCTTCCTGGACCTTCTGTCCATTCGGTTTTCCTATCCCTCCATCCTCTGGTTAGATTTCTTGAGCATACTGGAATGCCTGTCCTCATGTCAAAGTGGCCACAGGAACATTTAAGTAAATGATCCTGTTGGCCCAGAAAATGCTTGTGAGGTTGTTCTAGGGCTGTAAGAATACGAAGCAGTGGAGGCCGTGGGCAAGGCTCTCAAGGGGAACTTCTCTTCTAGGTGGTGTTGATAAACCGGTGTCTGGTGGAACGGGGACTTGCTCAGTGGGTAGACAGCTACTACGCAAGCCTCTGACCCCAGCCCTCCAGCAGCCGCTTCTTGAGTCTTTTTTGCACTGTTAAAGTTGGGCTTGGCAACAAGGCAAAGAATTTACATCAGAAGAACAAAACTTTGTCCTCCCCAGAAAGTCTTTTTTTTTTTCCTTCCCCATACTGTAATCACATCGAAGAAGTTTCATCTCAAAGAAAAGGAGGGAACTGTGTGTTCTTTTCAAATCCATAGGTGGTATTTAACAAGCCAATTGGCTTATTTAACCTGGTTCCAAACTGTTGGATTAAAAAAAAAAAAAATTAGGTGTAAAACCAACCAACCTCAACTAGGTTATTCTATTCCTCCTCCTATCAACTTTCCTTCCTTTTCCTTCCCACTCCCTTCCCCACCAAAATAAACAAGTGGTGGTATTCCTGCACTCAGGAGACAGGCAAAGAGATGTGTGCGGCTTGCCTGAGAGGGTTTCTTTGACTTCAGAATCTTCCTCCTACCTTCAGGGAGCGAGGCCTGAACTGACCCGTGGGTATCGATTTGTACAGCTCACTAAATGAATTTATGGCGTTCAACCGTTTTTTATAAATTTCATCTAGGTCTCTAGGAACACAAATTTTTTTAAATGCAGATGTAAATATGAAGCCCTTGTCACTACTGGTGGGGGGAGACAGAACTGTCATCCTGCCAAGCCTGGTTGTAATTTGTAACCGTTTTCTATTTGTGCAAAATTTGTAAATATATGTTCAAAAATGTAATATTTTGTACAAGATACACTGGAAAAGAAAGGGAACTCAAGATTTTGCCACACCAAGCGTCATCTGTAAGTAGAAGTTAACCCTGCAGAGTACAGCCGCCGATCCCACGTCTTCTTAGCAGGCCTGCGTGGCCCCCTGTACCCCGACAGCATGACTATAGAGCGTGGTCAAGGAATCGTCTGGCTGTACAAACTTGTGAAAAAGTGACTCATTGAATGACCTTGCAGTGGTGTGTTTTTGATTCCTTTTTTTTAGACTGGCTTCAGCATTGTGCAATTTAAAAATAAGTAACTTAAACTTATATAAACTCAAATTATATAAACTCTGTCTTTGAGTCTATTTTTTTCAGTGGTACAAAAGGTTGGGAGGGGGTGGGGAGTGTAGGGGGTGGGCTGGTGGGTCCACCCCACATGCCCCACAAGGACTGCTGCATCTGAAGGAGTTTTATACGGGTCGTTCAGTGGTAGAATTCTTGCGTGTCATGTGGGAGACCCAGGTTTAATTCCTGGCCCATGCACTTCCTCCAAAAAGAAGATGTTCAACAAATGGTGCTGCAATAATGGAATATTCACATGGAAGAAGAATGAAATGTGACCTCCACCACGCAGCATACCAAAAAAATAAATATATAAATAAAGGAGACTTACAGTTTTTGAAGACCCTTTGTCCAGAAATTTCCACTGGGCCTTTTCTCTCTCCCCACCTCACCAGGTGGCAGCCAAGTCTCCTCTGGCTTCCCCGTTGAATCTAAATAGCTGAACCTGCAAAATCTCCCAGGAGAGACTCAAGTTTAAAGCACTGATTTCCAGAATTCTTCAGTTGTGTGTGATTAACATGTCTACTGAGTTATTTAATCTATTACAGCGATAAAAAATGATAATAAAAATGTATACATTTAAATGGTGAGAGCGGCTATGAAACCTCGAAAGATTTGATATACTCCCACTCCTGAAAGCTAGTCTCATACCCCTGCAGTCTAGCCACCCTGCACAGCCGCTCCCCCTGCCTCTCCCACGGTTTGGCTTGGGCCTCAGTGTTCTGTGGCTTTCCCACCCCTCAGAGGTGCTGTGGGGAGCACATCAATATGTCTTAGGAGAACTGAGATAGTCCAACAGACCTTAGGGCTGCAAGAATCCTCCCCCAGAGCTGCAGCCATTCTCTGCTGCCAAGACCCTCTTCCCCATCCCAGGAAGACTGCGAGCCCCCTCTCCCTGGAGTTTCTTCGAGTCCCATCCTAGCAGGCCTGTTAACCCTCCTTACTGTTTTGCCCAATGGCTGTGGCTTCTGGAGCCTGAATTGGGTTGGGTTGATTCTCACCTATGAGGCTAACAAGTGGTTAAAAGCCTGTTTCCTCATGTGTGAAAATCAGGTAATGGTACCTACTACATAAGGTCCTCAAATGATGTCACCTGCTTGTATGGAGCTGGGCCCACAGGGCGTGCTCGTGCAATCATAGCTGCCCAGAGCACTAAGTCCTAGCAGAAATGGGGTATGACTTTGGCCAAGTCCCATTGCTGTATAGCTCAGCATCGCTGAAATCTCTCATGAAAGGGTCTTTGGGAGCCAGACAGAGTAGTTTGGGAGAAAGCTTACAAAAGCCTGCTGTACAGATTGTTCTTTATCCCTAGGGAGTCGCTAGGGTCAAAGGGTAGGCACAGGTAGCAACAGGGTTCTGGTGCAGTGGGGGAGGGTGGTGAGGGGGAGAAGCCTGGGTAGCTCAGACCCGACAGAAGGACTTCCTCCAGTATGGTGACCTGGGTGGACGAGATGTGTTTGAGCTGGATCCTTAAAGTCCTTGGTGGGGGTGGGGACAGAGGAGATGAGGAAGATGGGTTTTATCCTTCAAGGATGGTTCCACTAAACAGGATTTGGCATATGGGAGGAAAAGTGTCATGGAGGTTGGTGAAGGGTGATTTACATTATGAACAAAAGTTCCTCAGATTGTTGAAAGCCTCTGGTTAATTTCCAGAGTCCTGAGAATGTTGATTTTGACCATTTTGCCCACATTTTTGTTATTTTTATGGAGGAGTGAGTTTCTGGAGGTCTTCCAGTATCCTAGAAGTTGACGCACTTTTACCTGTTCTTTGAATTACCTGTGGGCCATTCTGGGGACATCTTAAGGGAGAGGCCAGTGCTGGAGAGAGAGATTTGGGAATGTCAGCCTTTTGTTGGGGTGGGGTAGAGAGTGAGTGCTGGGCCTGGGGCCAGAGCTTCCAGTGTTGGCTTCCACTACTTCCCGTCTGGTCCCTGGGGCCTTTTTAGGTATGGGTGGGGTGGCTGATCCTAGGGGGGTATCACCATGGGCACTGATCCTGTGGTTCTTTACTCTTTGTGCAACCTTCACTGTGTCACAGGCATCAACCTCTATAAAACGAGAACCAGTGTCAGTTCTAACCATCACCAGCGATAAGACAAGATCAGCAGCTAAAGTTAGGGAGCGCTTACCCTGTGTCAGACACTGTGCCAGTTGTTTTACAGGTAATACCTAATCCTCTGACAACCCAGAGAGATGGGGATTATTTCATAGATGAGCAAACTGAGGAAGTATAAGCTGGTAACTTCATGAAGTGGTTTGTGCATGAAGCTGAGTAAAGACCCAAACTGTTTCTTCCCGGGCAGGTGCTCCTAACCACTGTCCTGTCATAAAACAATGCAACTGATCTTTTTTTTCCCTTTTAAATGCAATTTTATTGAGATATATTCACATACTATAAAGTCATTTTAAGTATATAGTCAGTGGTTCATAGTATCATCATATAGTTGTGTATTCATCACCATCAATTTTTGATCAGTTTTATTACTCCAAAAACTAAAAATAAAAGTAAAAACAAATACCCAAAACATCCCATACCCCCATCCCCTCCCATTTATTTTGTTGTTGTTTTTTTTTTTTTGTCTTTATTTTCTTACTCATATGCCCACTGGATAAAGGAATGTCCGTTATAAGTTTTTTTTTTTAACTTATTTTATTAATTAAAAAAAATTAACAAACAAAACACTAAGATATCATTCCATTCTACATATACAATCAGTAATTCTTAATATCATCACATATTTGCATATTCATCATTTCTTAGAACATTTGCATCGATTTAGAAAAAGAAATAAAAAGACAACAGACGTTATAAGGTTTTTACAATCACATAGTCACATGTAAAAGCTATATAGTTATACATTCATCTTCAAGAATCAAGACTACTCACAGTTCAACAGTTTCATGCATTCCCCTCTAGCTACTCCAAGGCACTGTGAAAAGGGATATCGAAAATGCATAAGAATAACCTCTATAATGACCTCTTAACTCTGAAATCTCTCAGCCTCTGAAACTTTTTTTCATTTCTTGTCCCATTTTTGGTCATGAAGACTCTCAATCCCATGATGCCAGGTCCAGGCTCATGCCTGGGAGTCAGGTCCCACATTGCCAAGGAGACTTACACCACTGGGGGTCATGTCCCACATAGAGGGGGGGCAGTGAGTTTACCTGCTGAGTTGGCTTAGAGAGAGTGGCCATATTTGAGCAACAAAAGAGGTTCTGTGGGGGAAATCTTAGGTATAATTATAAGTAGTTTAGCTTCTCTTTTGCAGGAATAGGTTTCATAAGGGCAAGCCCCAAGATATTGGTAGTCTCCAGTGCTTGTGAGACTATCAGCTATTTCCCAAGTGGGGAAGTCTAATAATTCTGCATTTTTCCCTAGTCCCTCAAGGGGATTTTGCATATATATTTTTTTTATCTTCCATCCAGATTACTCTGGGATGTATCAGTGCATCACACTAACCTGTACAAGCCAACATCTCACTCCCTATTCGAGTTTTCATGTAATTATGGTGCTCAAATAAACGGACCATATAAGTTAAATTAGTAGTGTGCTACCGAAAATATAAGTTTTGCACCAAATAAACATCTCTTCCTTTGGTCTCACACAGAAGTTGAAGAGTTTAAAAATATAATTAGTATCACCCTTTACATGTATCAGATTTACCTTAGTCCTAACCAGATCAACTTTATTCATATCTCTAGTTGAAGTCTGGTCTGTCTTTCAGCTTTTTAAGTAGTTGCTATATGGGATAATGCTGACTTTTGTAGCTTTAGAACTCGAGCTCTGAATCTCAGGTGTCACACAGATACCCGAAGTACAAGGCAATGACCAGTTTATACACAAAGAGCTCAGCATCTCAGAA
>PVIY010034016.1:0-27521 GCA_004026745.1 Myrmecophaga tridactyla | reverse complement strand
TTAATTAGGTCATTTATGTGAAATAAAGTATATGAGAAAACACATGTGAAAAGTACACTATAAAGTTAGGAACACTATATACTGTCTTAAACTTCATGTTATGGGAAAACAAATTAAATATAAGATCTCATCTCTGCCTTCAAGGGGCACACTATCCAGCCCAGAAATACAGTTAACGTGAAAATGAAGGCATTCTTGAGAGCAAAGTGTTCTCCATTCGTTAAAAATTGAGAAAGAGCAGAGGTTGCCAAAGAAGGTTTTGCAAAGAAAAAGGGACTTGAAGGTGCCTTCAGTTTGGGTGGAGAAATGATGATTGAGACACAACCCAGGCCAAGACATGAAGGTAGGGTCATATGTTCTAGAGACAGAGAAGGAGCAGTGTGTATAGGTCAGATGTTTCTGGAATAATGTTATAGAGCCATTTGTGAAGGACTGGTGAAAGGAGTCTGGACTTGATGGGTCACGTGATAGGGAGTTACAGAAAGTTCTTGAGCAGGTGAGTGAAATCCTGAAACTGGTACTGAGTAAAGTTTAGTTTGGCACTCTGAAATACAAGAATGGATTAGAACTAGGAAAGGCTGGAACCAAAGAGGCTGTTGCTATAAGGGTAGGACTTGGGGTGGTGGTGGTGGTGGTAGTTGAACACGAAGAAGAAAAGGCAAATCTGGAATATCTGTTTAGAGCTCCATGAAGATAAGTGGCAGAGAAAACTAGCAATTTTAGCCAGTCAAATGGACCTAATGGATGATGGAATTACAGACGGTGTAAAGAGATGGTGGGAAGGGCAAAAAGATGACAAACAATGAGAACTGAGAGCAAGGAGTTATTTTTTAAAATGCAAATTCCAAACCCTAAACTCCCTCATATTCTACACTGATAATTTTGTTAGTGATGATTAATGTTCAAAAATGATGGTGACTCCTACGTCACCATAACATTCTCAGTCATCCAGGAAAATAAGACAATTCACAGAAAATATTCTCTAATGATTTTTCACCAAGTGTTGAAACAAAAAGGCTAAACAGTTATCCTGAATTAACTTAGGCTGAATCTGAAAGTACAGTTAATTGGAGCATGTCATTCCAAAGCATGCAGGAGAAAGAGTGGAAGAGACTTTGGGGCGTTTAATTGAATTTGCAAGTATTGGCCCTCTCTGTTTGATGAAGAGTTCACATGAAATTGTCAGAACAGCTCAAAACAAGACCACTATAGGTAAAAGCCTTCAAATATGTGAAAACAGAAATCATATCATTCCTTAATTAATCCTACTTATATATTCAGATATTTAAGAAGCAAATACCTGGTTCAGTATGTGATTTTACCTTGCTCAGCATAGAAGAGCTAGGAAGATTTTTTTTAATGAAAATAAGTAATTACTGAAAAACTTCAATATAAATAAAGAGGAAACAAAATATAAAAGTATTCTATAACTTGATAGCTATTTAGATAGTATTTCCTAGGTCACAGCCATTCACTTTAGAAGATTATTTTCAGTAGTTCAACTCTGCTTAGCTTCTCAGTCCTGGAGATAGCTCAGTTTTCTGTGTAATAATTTAATATTAGTTCAGAAAATATAGTGTTGGAGATAAGTCAAAGTGTTGAAGATAAAAGATAGTTTAAGAAAAAGTCACTGGAATCCAAATGGAAGAAATAAGCTGGGTATCAGCATAACCATATTGGAGAACTGCATTTGGGTTAACACATGAACTCTCATTTGCGATTTCTGTTTGCAAAACATTTGATTTTCTATTAGCAATTATCAGTTTTATCTTGAGTTGATTAAATTTGTCTCTAAGGTGGATGAGGGGTAAAGGTGGAGGTGGGCAAAAGGCATTTTATAGAAGTACATAGACAGACAATTAAGAACATACTTCTTAGCTACTCTGATACTTACAAAAACATCAAAATCACATTGTCCTTTCTGGTGCAGCTTGATTTATAATATCATTTAATTGCATGCTGCCAACAGTCACCATCATCTTCATGTTCAGGATTTTTAGCATACTTATTACAGTTAAAAAACACGCACAAAAAATCATGCGATAACCTTTATGTGATTAAGTACTCTGGTAACAAAACCCAGGATCCAACGAGTAAGTTCTTAAAAGAACAGTGTTTTTTTTTAATAAAGGGCACTGAATCACTTCCAAACTTTTAGCCAGTTTTGGGCTTCCTTTGGCCTCCTTGATAGAAAGAAAAGATCTAAACAGCTAGTAGATTTATAGGTTTATATTTGCAGGTGTTTTGACTAAACATTATTTGTGATCCTGTGATTGGGGAAAAACTGGAAGTACAAATTTTTAGAGATGAAATGATCTAGTACAGATAAGAGACTTTATGAAATTCTACTATTCAAATTATTGGGATGCTCTACATGTAATTTTTTTTTAGAAATGATTTTTATTGAAATGTTATTTATATTTAGAAAAATTAATTTTAATGGGTTTTGGTAATTGTATATAAATGTGTAACTACTCTCACAATCAAGATATAAGACAGTTAGTTCTCTCACCTAAAAAATTTTCTGTGGCCCTTTGCCTTAATGGTGTCCCCCAGCCCAGGCTCCAGAAACCCCCTGAGCTGCTTTCTGTTATTAAAGTTTTGCCTTTTCCAGAATTTCGTATTAATGGAATCATATATATAGCACATAGTCTTTTGTCTTTGATTCTTTCACTTAGCATATGTTTTTAAGACTCATCCATGTTTTTTAATTGTTAATATTTCCTTTTTATTGCTGAATAGAAGTCCATAGTAGGGATATACAATTAGTTTATCCATCCACCCATTCATAGACATTTGAGTTGCTTCCAGTTTTCGGCTCTTATGAATAATGTTGCTGTGAACATTTGTTTGTATTCAGATCTTTGTGTAGATATGTACTTTTACTTCACAGGAATAAAATACCTAAGAGTGGAATTGCTTGAGGTATTGACAGATTGTTTTCCAAAGTGACTCTACCATTTTGCATTCCTACAAAGTAGTGTATGGAAGTTCCAATTACTCCACATCCTCATCAATGTTTATCATTGTCAGTTCTTTTAATTTTAGACTGTTAAGTAGGTATGTAGTGGTATCTCATTATGGTTTTAATTTACATTTCTCTGTTGACTAGTGAAATTGAATATCTTTAACTGTGCTTATTGGCTATTTATATATGTTCTTTGGTGAAGTGTTTAACTCTTCCCCATTTTAAATATGGAGTTCTCATTTTATTGAGTTGTAAGAGTACTTTAAGTATTGGATATACAAGCCTTTTTCAGATGTCTTCTGTGAAAACTTTCTTCCAGTCTGACTTCCCTTTTTGTTTTTTAAACTATGCCTTTTTTTTTTTTTTTAACATGGGCAGGCACCAGGAGCCAAACCTCGGTCTCTGGCATGGCAGGCGAGAACTCTGCCACTGAGCCACCGTTGCCCACCCTTAACTATGCCTTTTGAAGAATGAAAGGTTTTGATTTTGATGAGAGTCCAATTTATTATTGCTTTTTTTTTTTTTTAAAATAGTTTGTGCTTTTTGTGTCTGTTTAAGAAATCTTTGCCTAACCCAGTGTGATAGTTATGTTCTTGTGTCAACTTGGCCAAGTGATGATGCCCAGTTGCCTGGTCAGGCAAGCACTGGCTTGGCCATTGCTGCAAGGATATTTAGTGGCTGGTTGATGAACCAGAAGGCTGGTGTAGTAAATCATCAGTCAGTTGCTTGCATCTGTGGCTGATTACATCTGCAATCAAGTTCGGCATGTCTCCCACAATGAGATAATCCAATCAGTTGGAGGCTTTTAAGGAAGAAGAGACACTTTTCTCAGTGCTTCTGCAGCCAGTAAGCCTTTACTATGCAGGCCATCCAGACCTTTCATCTGCGCTGCCAGCTTCACAATCTGCCCTACAGGCTTTGGACTCATCCATTCTCACAGTTGCATGAGACACCTTTATGAATCTCATATTTACAGATCTCTCCTGTTGGTTCTGTTTCTCTAGAGAACCCTTACTAATACACCCAGAGTCATAAATATTTAGTCTTTTTTCAGATGTGGTATCCTTAATCAAGTTGAATAAATTCCCTTTTATTTCTAGTTTGTTGAGTTTTTCTCATGAAAAGATTTGTTGGATTCTGTCTAATGGCTTTTCTACATCTATTGCAATGACTATATGGTTTTTCTGTACTCTACTGATATGGTAAATTACATCCGTTGATTTTCAGGCACATGTAAACTGGAAAGCGAAGGATAGAACATAATAAGAATAATATCAGTACATTTGGAAATGGAAAATAAAACCATGAATCCTAATATTGCTTATTTAATGCTTAAAAAATCAGCAGAAAAACACCTCATTCTAGTTAACTGAATGAGTTAACTAAGAGGCAGTGTGAATGGAATTGGAGGTGTTTAATGTTTTCCTTTCTTTTGTAATTTAAAATTTTTTAGCATTTATTTTAAGTGGTCGATTGTAGTTGTTTTGACAGTGCATTAGAATATCGACAATTCAATATTGCATTTCTTTTTTTGGGAAAAATTTCAAATCATTTGCCTAGAGTCATTTTTTTTCGCCTACAGAAAAAGAGCTTATCTTCAGTACCTTGTGTGTATCTAGTGATTTAGGGAAACTGAATCTCCAGCCACAATTTTTAACAGTGATTCAGTCTCCTTTACAATAAAAATGAAACTACTTCTGTGATTAAACTTAACTAGTATTGGGCTACTGCCTGATGCTTTTGAGTCCGTGAAGGTTTAATTTCCTTTTAGAGAGAAAACATTTGGGTGATTAAGGGCAGGGCTAAGCACCCATCCGCACAAAAACCGAACACAAAATGAAGTAATTCATCATGTAAAAAAATAGCCTCCATAAAAATACAGTTTCCTGAAAGGTAAATTATAAAAGTATGCATTATCCAATCTTTTAAAATACCATAATTACACAGGCTGTTCATCAAAAGACTTTTAAGACTCATTAAAATCATAAAACAATTCTAATTAAATCCATATTTAAATTAAGTTTCTATAAGTAACCTACATGGTACTTTAAATCAAACACAAAAAAAGTTGTATAAAAGATCCAATTAATTGTAAGTTTTTGTAAGCATTAAAGCCTAAGTGCTCTATGATTAAGTTTCCCCAAAATGTAATCATCAATGGCTCTATTCAGAAGAATTAGCCTTCTGTACCCCAGATGCCAGTGGAGAGCAGCAGCCTGTCTTTGACACCAGCAAACCTATTCATCCCAAATCAGCATGACCGTGGAAACTTTACCTCCCACCCCACTGGGGATCCAAGTGGCGAGACCAAACAAAGCTGCACATTTTATCCAGATAAATGTCTCCCTATCTGCAGAGTTCCCTATCTGATTAAACGGATTCGTGTTCATCAGCAAATTTAAAATATTCATCATACAGAGCAGGTTTTGGAAACAATGGCCATTTCAAAGATTTCCCGAGTCGATGGGGAAAAAAGATGCACAAGAAAAGAATAAGATTTGCAGCTTGCAGAGAAAAGGAAATAGACCTTCTAAGGGGACAGCACTAAAGTGTTTCCTGCTAACTCTCTTCTTATTTAGCTACTTGAAATGTTTTTCATTTTTATTAGCCCAACTTCCCACGGGAAAGAAAATAAAAAAGCTCTGTGACATCACTGCCTCTTGTGTGTTCTCTGAAACTAATTAACCCTATGAAGTTATTAGGGCAACATCATTTTTTCTATGACATCATACAAGGTGAAGGGCACTTCTATAATATTCTTGGCTTCATTCATGTGGTGCATACCCGACAAAATATAATTTATTGTAATTTCCCCAGTGCCCTGATAGCCAAGTGATTAGTTATTATGGTACATAAAAAGTTCAGATGTATCATGCATGATTTATAGCCTCTATTTCTGATAATCTCATTCTATTTTATGGTAAAAAGAAATGTACTATTTATGTTTTATAGATTGTTATTTTGAGAAAATGACTATTTAAAGTATCTTTTCATACGGATACTTGCTGTATGGTATCTGGAAGCTGAGACATCCAAATGATTGGGAAATCAGGGCAGTTCTTTATCCAGTTAACAAGAACTTTTTCTGGACAACCTTCAGATCCGTGCTGGTGGCAGAACGTTTGTTGGTGACCAGTTAAACGAGGCTGCAGCTGCCTGCCATCCAGCCCACAGATATCAGGGAAAGAAATGGTGGTTCTGGGCAGATGGAGCTGAGCCCAGAATACAGCTCTGGCAAGATTGCCTTCCCCTTGGTGCATTGCCCATGACTTTAAAAGTCTCTGATCTCCTTACCATAAAAACCTTGTTCCAGATTTTCTAGATGTGGAGTTGGCTCCTCTGCATTTCGAGAAGGGACGTTATGGAGCTATGAAGCTTAAGTTCCGATAACAAAATTCTCTTCTCCCTCCCCTTTCCCCATTGCTCCGTTATTTTAATTTTTATGTTATTAATTGCTGTTATATGAAGCCTAAATTCAGTTTATTATACTAAAATGGTTCTACTTTGAGAGAAAGAGCCTCCCCACGCCCAGATGAGGTGCAGAGCTCACCAGAAAGGTAAGGACAAGAGGCACAATTATCACAGAAAGGGTACATCTCAAAGAGGAAATCTGGGCAGCTGGAAGTAGGTGAGAGAAAGACGGTCCATTAGTCCTGCTTGTGGCTGTGAAGAGGACAGGAAAGAAGCTGTGTCTCCCACGGAGGCCTGCCAGGATCCTGGGGAGACCTCTCTTACCCCTGTGTCAGCTGTAAAGCAGGATGGCAGGCAAGGTCCCTGAGGATCAGCATCCCGCATTGATAAGCCAACAGCTAATGCCATGACGGTGACTAGAAGTGTTAGATACTTATTAAGTACTTGGCTCTTTCAAGCTTCACAATTATGGAGTGGTTACTAATGTTATCCACATTTTATAGCCGAAGAAATTGAGGTTCAGAGAAATTAGTAATTTGTCCAAGGTCATACTGCTAGTAAGTGACAGAGCTGGGATTTGAACCCAGGCAGCCTAGCTCCCAGCATCTACACACTTAACCGTTACATTATACAACTCTTTCAACCCTTTGTATTCTATGTTTATTTAATAGCAAATACTTATAGAATGCTTAAAATGTGCCAGGTACTCTTCCAAGAGCTTTATGTGTGCTAAATCCACTTGGTTGTCATGACAACTCTATGAGGTATGTACTATTGTTCATTTTCCAGAGCAGAAAACAGAGGCACAGAGAGGTTGAGTAACATGCAAAGGTTGCAAAGCTAGTAAATGAGAGGCCAGATTCTGAGGAAGGTCATCTGGTTTTGGAGTCCATGCTCTGTACCTACAATTGTTTTCTTCTGAGTCTCAGCACTTTGTAGAGTTTCGTTTAAAAGATCTAGTCTGTCCCAATTGTGCTAAGGGGATAGAAAAGGCTGCAATGCTGTGCTGGGGTCAAAACACTAAAAAGTGTGTTATTTCGATGAAGAGGGGGTAATAGTGAGACAGGAGATAATAAGAAACAAAATGGTGATGATATGCACAAGCGAACTCAAGGGGAAGGAGAACCCAGAGGCACAGAGACAGAAAAGCTGGTCAATCCCCCTCCCCGGATGAAGGCGCTCCTTTCAGAGCTTGATTTGGAGATTCTGGTTTCTAAGGGAATAAGTGGCTGCTTATATCTCATATCTCTGCCCTGCCTGGGCTTCCTACTCCCTCCCGCTTGTTGAAAGCCATTCTTTCATTGGCCTCCAACTGTTATCCTAGCTTTTGTCCGATTATTCTGTCCTCCCCACCTCTTTTGGGGTATTTACTTCTGATTGAGTCTCTTCTGCTTTCCACCCTATAATTGTCGATCATATCCTCTCAAACTGAGTCCTTGGTCTTATTTCCTTCTCTCGTTGAGAGCTCACTGGGTTTAACCATCCACCAGGTTGCTAATGGCCCCCAAATCTGTAGTCCCTTCAGAATTCCTGACCCCATCTCCAGATATGTGAGTCACATTCTTACTCAGCAGTATTGTTGCCTCAAATTCTAGACATCCAAAATGGAGTGAACTGTCTGTCTCCAAAACAACATGCTGCCATCCTCTCCCATCTCTGTCAGAGGACACCTGGAGTTGATCCATCTCACCTCCTCCTCCTTCTGCTGATTTGCTGTTACTCACTCATGCCTCTGTTTCTGCTCTTGTCTTCACCTATCAAGATTTTATTTTTTCTATCTCTCACTCTAAATTCTCCTTATGTTTCTGGATCCACAAGATCTTCTCTGATTACTTCTGCTCTCAGCTACTTCTTTAGTCTCATTGCTTTCACATATAATGTCTATACCACAAAATATAGCAAGTAATCAATTTTCTTCTTCTATCTTTGCCATGTATTTATCTGGGACCTATGCTAACATTAGCTGAGATATTGTGTTTGTCAGGTACTGGGGTACTTTCCATATACTCTCTCACTAAATCTGCATGAGTATTCTGTGGTGTCTCATCATCTCCTACAGATTAGAGATGAAGATGCTGAGATTCACAGAAAGGAGGTGACATCTTTAGGACATGGGACAAAATAGCAGATGTAAAGTTCAAATCTATAACCATGACGTCAATCTTTTCAATCCCAACTGAGCCCAAATCCTTTAAACCAATTTTTCAAATTCCTGAATTTGATTTCTTTTCTCTATGAAAGGAATCTGGGTTATAATCTGGAGCATACGTATAACTATTACCTTAACCTCTATTTCAAACAAGGTAACAAAGGCATAAACAAATGAATCTGTAAATGTAGCATCAATGATTCCTGTAAAAAATCCAATAAATTCTAACATATCCTCTGAATTGGTAATTTCATACTTATCAATATAGAACACAAAGGATTAACACAAATTTTTAAAAATTAATTTGATCTGATTTGAAATATTTGAGAATCACAAATAAAAGCACATATGTGCTATGGTCATGTATAACACAAAGTTATATAAAATATTTAAAAGTCTAAGTATTATCTACAGAACCACAGATAAATTTTGTTTCCAGTCATAGTCAAGAATTTATAGCTCTCAGGTGGCTGCCGTGGCTCAGCAGGCAGAGCTCCGACCTGACGTGCTGGAGGTCTGGAGTTCGATCCCTGGTGCCTCCTGCCCATATGCAAATTAAAAAAAAAAAAAAAAAAGAATTTATAGCTCTCTTTTTCAAGCCTTCTCTTCAACAGGATATGGCTGCATTATTACTTAATGATCTTTTGATGGATAAATTAAAATGACTCTGGAGGCAGATGCTGTTGGGACTGTGCTGGTGGCCCTTTAGAGCCCCTTTTGATTTCTGTGCCCTGCAGCCTGACCACTAATGGCCAGCACCTGCATCTTTGTAGGAGGGCTGCTTTCAGGTTGCCAGAACCCACTCTGTTAGTGTGCTTGGGAATTAGTATCCCCCTGGGGGGCAGCCCTTAGCTAAGGCTGATGCTATGGGGATATAAATACCCCAGCTCCCTTGCTTCATGCCAGGATAATTCTAAGGTGTGCATTTTATCTTCTTTTGTAGACATTCCCCTGGCATTAAGCTTCATTTGACCATTGGGTAGCTGGCTTTATAGCGTACACCTTATTAGCTACCTATTTTTTTCCTACATCACCTCTTTACTCTCCTGCTAAGGTACCTGCTCTTCCCATATAACTATGTGCATTCAATCCTCATCTCAGAATATGCCGCTGGGGGAGTTCAACTAAATTGGCAACCATAAAAAATACAATACCAAAGTACTAAAATCAGTATCGTTTTCTTTCTTTCTTTTTGCTTATAATTATCTCTCATCTGATTTCTGATCCATTCCTCTTCACTTCTGTTTTATTTTCTACTACTCAAACTTCTGATGCCATTACCACATTCTCATGCTTATGGGACTGGGCAAAAGGAAATAAGAACTATTTGGGTGGGGAGGGTAGGTTACATAAGGTGGGAAGGCAACAGTCCGAATAAGACAGATCCAGCACTAGAACTCATGACCACTGATCTGCAAATTGGATGAAGTCACATCTCTCCTTCTACTTTTGACCCTTATTTTTGTGAAAATAAATTAAAGCAAACAAGCTAACCCACAAAGAAAATCCCATACCAATGATTATTGCCTATTCTTTGTCTTTCTGCTCCATTTTACATAAACTCCTCTTCTCCTTGATCTGGTTTTCTCCTACTATATTCCCCGCTTATAGAACATACTTCCTTCACTCCTCAGAGCTATTTCCCTAGAAATACAGAATTTGAACATATATATCAGAACCAAAAAGTGATTCATTTCTTTGACTTTTTTAGATTGCTTTTTAAACTATAGAAAATTCTGCATAAAAGCATTTTGTGGAAGCATGATATGGAAAACATAAAAAGTGGAGCTGTTTTGGTTAAAATGGAGAGAGCCAGTGCTTCAGCTTCTGAGGGTGACCCACAGAATCCTTGGCTGGTGAGAGGACAGGGGACCGTAGCTGTCTGGGAAGATTCCTACTTCAATAAAATTCAGCAGGCTCCCAGGGCCCACGGCCTTGACTCAGCCTTGCTGGGAGTGTGTTAAAATCTGCACTGCAGCATAACCCCTAAAAACCACTGCTTGTTCCAACTCCTGTAACTAAAACATGAATGGGAAGAGGAAAAAGGGGGAAAAATCACAAGGATAGCGTGTGGAGGATCAGAAGTCCTGGTTTCTATGCGACATTTGAAGGACATGAGCACAGGTGGAGGAAAGATGCATCTGAGTGTACTGTTTATATGTGATGGGTTTAAGAAATAAGCTTTACTGTGTTGAAGAGATAAATCATGCAGAGTGGCTTAGTTGGTGACCTCTGCCAACGTCAGGGACCTGGCCGGAGGCAGGAGGAACAAGCTATTAAGATTAGCAATGCTTTCAGCCTTTTGGCTGCAGAGGCTTCTGTACTAGGAAACATACAAAAGCAAGATGTCAGAGACTGGGGACAAAAGTGTAAGTTCCTGAACAAACTTGTACATATCACTGGAGTTGCTACCATTTTATGAATCCCTACTTCACCCAGTGACCCAGGCCAGTGGAGCCTTGGCACCATCCACGAGTTATGATTTTACCTGAAGCACCGCTGCAAATGGCATTTCAGGTTTTGCTTACAAGCGCAGTAATATTAAACAATGTGCAACAGTGCCCCAACTGACTTGATTAGCCACAAATGGTGGTAGATATGCAATTTCTGCCGCAAGGTGTGTTGCTACTGATTTCTCCGTCTTGGCGCCTTTTGCTCTGAGATGGTGGCCTTCAATCCAGAGCATCGTGAGTGGCGTTTACTATCAGTGCTAAGAAACTAGTGTCACTGCTCTGTTTTCTTTACATCTATCCTCTGGCGAATGGAGGGCCTAGCTTTAAAGATGATATCCATGTTTACATACACAGAGAGACTATGGGAAGGGCGCATAATTCCTAAAGAAACTGCAGGAATTTAGAGAAATAAAGCTTTACCTGCCGTTTTTGTGGTCAACACTTGCAATAGAGTGCATAAATGCTTTAGTTTACAGAAACAGCTAGACCTTCCTGAACCCTCCCAGTGATTAATTAGAAAGCCTGTCTTACAGATTTTTCTCTCAGGTGTAGTAACCTTGTAGCCCTAACCATTAAGAACTAATAAATAAATGCTTGGTTAAGCATAAACAGGATGATAGGCAGTGAAAGAGTGATGATCTTGGTTTTTATGCAATATGCTCACTCTGTCATTTTATCTTGGAGGACGAAATAATATCCAAAACTAAAAGTTGCAAAGGAACTACTTAGAGCGATTTGTTCTTAGCCATTTACAATGTTAATAGTACTCACTATGAATGATCATCTTTGTGGTTTTATAATGATTAATGTTAAGAACTAAAAATTCATGATTTCTGAAAAACATTTCCAATTCTGCAAACTGATGCCATACACTGAGGAACATCAAGAGGGTGATCAGATTTTTAAATTTACTCTAAAAACAGAAAAAGAAGTAAATTGGATTGCAGAGTAAGTAGCCGCAGGCAAATGGAAGACTGTCCACATAACAAACACTTGATAACATGATTTGCAAAGATATTATAAATTACCCCCCATATTAAATACAGCTCTCAATTCTTTCCCATATGTTTTATGCTAACTAACCTAGATAACTGCTGATTCTTCCATCATCCTATCTTTTTAGATAAACTTCAAGAAGTCATATGTCAAGTTGGGAGCTTCGAGAAACATGAAATATCATAATTTTTAAAATTTCAGCTCCTATCATGAAAGTGATGTAAAGAGTAAAGCTAACTCCATTATAACTATGTGATTAGAATTCCAAAAACATGACAGGACATTCAGAAAAAAAAAAAGATCAATCTAACTGGTTGAGATTAAAGAAAACATTTAGATAATTTGCTAATCTGTGAACAGCTTGACTGAGTTTAAAAAGATCTTTATGATTGAGTTCAAAAGGATCTTTAGAGCAGCAACACATAATTTTACTAAATATAGGCCACAGTGTATGAGTCAAATTGTTCACTTTTTTTTATTGGAACAATGTGGATTATACAAATATAATAAAGTTGTACTTGTTTTATCATTGCCAACTCAGACAAGGATTTCCTTTAACTCAAAATAGCAATTTGAATATCTTACCAACTATAAGAATACCTTAAGAATATAAGAAAGAATAAAAGAGTTTGGATCTACATTTTTCTTTTCAGAGTTCAAGTCTACATTAAAGCATCTCCCAAAGATGTTGTTTTATACCTTGAATAACCCAAAATATAAAATTACCACTTGCTTGGATGAGAGCTGTGGATTATATGTGATCGAAGAATAAGAGAGCTATGTAAAAATTTCACACTTTGATTCTTTGCAAATCCTTTTTCAGTTACACAAAGTTAGGATTATATTCAAACAAAGTAAAAAAAGAGAGAAGACCAACAAATTAAACTTTACGTGCTTCATGGAAAAATGTCTTTAGCTTCCTTTGTAATTTCTCCAAAGATTAAAATTCTGCAACTGTGAGCATCCTACATATGCTGACTGAATGAGTTTTACTTTTTATTTTTTCTTTAGAGAGAAATGAAATCAGGATGACACCCCAGTTTTTCTGGGTATTTAAAGCTATTCATATATATCTAGTCTACAGAGGGCAGTTGATAATCATTCAGTATCCCTCCAGTTAGAAATAAGATTCAACATAGCTGGAAAGACCTTCTCTCATGTCTATACAAAGATGAGACTGAATTTTTTTTAAACGGGATAATTCCACAAATCCTAGTTTTAATAACAAATAATAAAGCAAAGAAAAAATTGAAGTGAAAATTGTGGGACTTCAGAGAAACTTACTTCACTATGATTTGTTAGAAATCCTTAAACCTTTCTTTAAATTTAAGAACCCCCCCCCCCACGAAACAGCTATAAACGGCTGAAATCAGCACTTAAAACAGCATCTCTTGAAAGTCTATTGTGAAAGATGTGTTAGCACTTACACCGCTTGCCTCTTTCTCCTTCAACAGTTGATATGTGTGTGTGTGTAATTATTTCTACACTCTCAAAATTTATAACATTTACGTTGTTTCATAACCATGATTTCCATGGTTGTTTAATCTTAGGTGTTTTTCCATTATATTTATTTTTATCTTAATTCATATCTGGCTAATAATTATCATGGGTTTCATAATCCTTATGTTTTCACATGTTTGAGAATGTTGTCTTTATATTTGAAAGAATATATATATATTTGAAAGATAGTGCACCTATGAATGAAATTCTTGGATCATATTTGTTTGCCCTTGGAACTTTATAGATGCAGACCCACTGACTTCTGGCATTAGGTCTTGCTTTGAAGAAGTATCAGACATACCTGATTTTCCCTTAAATATATGACTTACTTTCTCAGCTAGGATGCCCATATAACTTATCCTTAAAGATCAGAAGTTCTATGATTATAGGTTTTGCAGTTGGTTATTCTGCATTGTTTTCTTGGATATGAAGGACCCTTGCAGTAAATAGATCAAAATGTTTCTTCAGGAAGGTTTTCTTCTATATTAGAACATTTTTCTTCCATTTTCTGCTATTTTCTTCAGAAACACTGATTTTGTGATTATTGGATCTTCAGTATCTGTTCTGCCATACGAACAGATTCAGAAGATGTCTGGTTTCTCTTTCATTTCTTTCTTGAATTTTCCAGCTTGCTTTTCATCTTCTATCATTTCATTGTACCACTTCTTTGTACTCTTTTTTTTTTTTTGATTGCCTGTTTTCAAGAAATCTTGTTTCTAATGTCTTTGAGACATTGGATTTTTTTTAAATCATATTTCCTGTGTTTTTCTGCATCATTCCCCTTCAGATGTATATTCTCCATCAGCCTTTTGATTATGCTCCCATTACTTTCAGGTTTTCTGCTTAGATTGTGGTTGCTTTCTTTCTGTTGATCAGCAATCCTTGAGTTAGGCGTGCAGGATATCTTCCAGAAGACAGATGGTTATTTTGTTTGTTTGCTAATTTGTGTTTTGTGACTTCTTTGAGGAAGGCTTCCTGCATTGCTATTCTTATTTTCTTCTTCAAGCGTTCTTCCAATTCTTGAATCAGGAATACCACGAGGTTAATGCTATGAAACTTTAGCCCAGTGCCCAGATATTTCTCAAACATCAAAGGTTTCCTGAAACTCATACCACGGGCTGGCTGATCCTCAGTTCTCTCTTTCTCAGTGCTTGTCTGTCACATTCCCTCAGGCTTCCCTGTAAAGTCTCATCACTGTTCATCAATCCTTTGCAGACTTAACCTTTCATTCCTTCCATCTCAGAGTGACGTGATGTTTCTGTAAACAGTTTTAGGGATTCTATACCTGTGGACTGGAGGAATTGGTAGAGGATAAAATCGATTTTTAAAATTTTTTTAATACCACATTGCTGTTCTTTTTTTGGTTGGAGGAGTGGAGGGCATATTTTAAAGACAGTATCATTTATTACTTGTTATCATTATTTATTTTGAAGTGATTTTATGTTATGCTGTTATATATGAACTATAATACATTATAAGTTGTTATATTAGAGATTTCTCTGTTTATTTTACTTTCCAATTCAGAAATTGAGTCAGCAATGTTCTTTTCTTCTAATTAGGCTTTAGTTATATCTAGGGGTTCCCTAGGTGCCCATGGCCAAGAACTCTAATACAAATAAAAAATGCAATATCATACTCTGTTCTATTATAATTATCAACTTAGTTGAAGCAAAATCCATTGAGACGACTACTAAACAGCAATAGAAACATTTATGAAATGTGTGGTCCCCAGAAAGCACTTTTAACATCAGACCTAAAACAACCTGAGATGTCAAAAAGAGGGAGGCTTACACACCACTTTTTAATTTTATTTTAAAGAATAGTTTCTAAACCTTCAGAAAATGTTCCGATCAGCTCTGCCTGGCTCCAGTCTGCCCTAATTATCTTTGGCACTGAAGTAGAGACGGAGGAACCTTCCTCAACTCCTGCTCCTCTCACTGGGAGTGTCTGCAACTAAAAATTCAGACAAAGAGCTGTTCTTCTGACTACAACAGGTTGGGCTTGAGTTGGCTTAAATTTCTTTCTTACAAGTAAAATACACTCAGATATCCTTCAAAATTTCTTTCCCTGTGTTTCTGTGGTGCCTAAACAAATGGCAATGTCATAGGTGAAAAAGGGGGTTTTAAAACTATTACAACAAGGATTGAGGAGCCATACTGTCAAGAGTGATACAGAAGATAGCATTCACCATTTCCCTGTCTAATGGTTCTCGAACTTCTAGATATGGGGGACGGGGAAGAGGTCAAGGTGAAAATGCTTCCTTGCCTTACAAATCAGGCTGAATTTTCTTCCTTAGGTAATGAAAATCCAAACCATGGCTTCCATGTGTTATGTTATATCGCGACTAAGGATATAGCCTAAATTTATGTTAAACTGACGTTAGACATAGCCAAACAATTGTAACCACTGACTGCTGGTTAATCTTTGTACAAAGCTTTCCAATATTGTAGGCCATATAGCTCCTGGTTTTTTAAAACCCATGAATATCTGAAATATTTACAAAACAAATGGTTTGTAGTTGCATACTATAAAGTAATTTATTTTTTCCAGCATCGTTAATACACTTTATATATCTGTTTCAGCTGAGGACTTAAAATATTCACAAATATTCTTTCAGGGAAAATATCATTAAAGCTAATTTAGAAAAATTAAAGCAGAACAGCATTTCACCCCCAAACTGCAGATAACTAAAACAAACAAATAACAAAATAAACCAAATAACAGACCTCATGTCTTCTTGCTTTCCGAGAAACCCACTCTGAGATTCTAATTAGAATTCTGAACACACAGCAAGAGAGAAGTTACTTCTGTGAATGACTTAAAAATACAAAGCCTGGGTTTGAATTGACTAACATCTATTATTCAACAGTTCAATTATACAAACATTTACTGCACATATAGTACAAGGCAACGAATTAGGTGCCATGAGGTATAAATGACATACAAGACATTAGCCTCAAGGAGTGAACAATCTAGTAACTAGGAGATAAAGCGTGTGCACAGGTAAATGGCAATAGGACTCAAAAGATGGTGATGCCATGAAAGATACAAATGAAAGGCAAGACTAGCAGAAGCCAGAGTATTTATATCTAGCTGGAGTAACAAAGAAGGCTTCATGGAGGAGTGAGCTTTTGATTTGAATAGCAACTTCAAATCAGAGTTTGAATGGAAAAGATGGGGCTGGGAGTGGGCATTCCAGATGAAGGGCACAGCAGAAACAAAAGTAGGGAAATGTGGAAGTACTTGTGGACAAGTGGAGCATAGCATTTTCTGAGTGGGAGATGCCTTAGACATTGGTGGAAAGAAGCAAGAATTTGTATTAGAAAATGGACTGGGGTTTATTCGTATAAGAAAAAGTCATTTCCAAGCTTCACTGTATATCAGAATCACACTGGGGGTCCTGTTAAAATTCCAGTTCTCAGGCCCATCCCCAGGGATTTGACATCAGTAGGTTTGAGGTGGTTCTGAGAATCTGCATTTCCAGTGAGCACTCCAGCTCATTCTGACATGTGTGGTCCTTAGACCACACTTTGAGAAACACCCATGTAGGGCTTGGAAAGCAAGTCTTTTGAATGTAGACTCTATATTTTTAGATAATAGAAACTTTGCATGTGTTTGAGCAGTGAAAATTTGGCTAGTATCACAGACTCTGGCTGGCCAGATTTGTATAGAGCATCAAATACTTTTTCTAATTTGAAAACAGACAATGTGCTCTTAAAAGAAAGCCACACACACACACACACAAGCAGTCCCCGTCTCCATATTCCAGAAATCTCTCTTCTTCTGAAAACAGTGTTCTGAAAATACATCGTGCAAGCCCAAGAATTCTGCAGAGTTTGAAGTGTCTGTGCTCAGAAGCAGCATGAGACATCAAATGCTCTGCACATGAGTAGGAGCGAGTAGAAAAGAAATTTAAATAAGAGATGAACTGTGCTGTGGGGTAGCAGCAGGACTTATGTGGAGTCTGACCTGTCAGTGTTAAGTTAAAAAGGGCTGTGCTCAGGCTTACATAAATCTTCATGCTGCTTTTACTAATTAACATGTGCAAAATCTAGGGAAGATTTTCAGCAGGGTAATGTTTCTCTTTACCGTTTTATAATTCATTTTTTTCTTCTAAACCTTTTAACTGGTGGCTAGAATCCTGCAGTAAGAATCACATTCTTGATATTTTTTGACAGCATAGCCACATTTTCATCCTTTTGGTGTTTCTTAATTTCAGACTCTGCATTTTGACAGCTCAACCCTGTTGATTAATGCCTTGTAGGAACCCCTATATGGCCTGCCTGTTAGCGATCTAATTTTGTGCTGGAATGCCTGGGCTGGTATGTTGAACCGATTCACCACCCAGGTGGCTACATTTGGATTAAATGAGGTGTGAAGGGTTTCATCTTTGCCCATCACTGTGTTCCTTAGCAGAGCCCCACAGTACGCAGCCACTGGTTCGACATGATTTGTCACAACCCATCAATAGAAAATAAATTATTGCCATTCTCACTTGTCAATGGGCTTGTCTTCACTTCAGTTGGCCTAATGATTGGAAGCTCAAAGGGAACATTTCCCATCTTTGTGGAGCATGATTATGACCAAACGCACGGCTCCCCTATGCATCTCGGCCAGTAAAAACACATAGGGAAAGCAAATTAATTGGCTGTTTTGTGCCAGTTATTAGAACATTACACTTGAAGTCTGCAGAAACTGATATTGGGCAAGCAAGATTAGGTCGGTTCTGACTTTTATTTGCTTAGTGCAACATGATTAGCAACTGCTTCATTCACGGTTAGTGCACTTGCTGCTGCAGGGGGAAATCTTCATAACGTAACGATGCTGCATACTTTTAAGCTGATAAGCATGTTCCAGGCAAAAATCAAAAATCTCTTTGGGAGGGAAACAAATGAGTAGATGTAACAGACAGATCATCAAATGGCTTTAGAGTCATTCTTATGTCTGGCACTTTTGAAAATTATATTTCTAGGAAACCCGTTCTGCAAGCTATATTTGCAGAACGTAGAGGTGGTAATTGTGTCAGTTCAGGAGACAAAGAATAAAAGGACCCGAGGAGCAACAAGAAGTAGAAGGTGACACCTTTCAAGGAACTAGCTTAAAATGAGCTTGCTTTAAAAGAAACTGAAAATTTATCTTTTTCTTCTTCTTTTTTTTTTTTTTTTTTTTACAAAGTACAGAAAGAGCAAGGTAGAGCAAAAGATACAATGGCAGGATATAAAGTCAGACCTCATAATTAAATTCAGAGATACAGTAGATCAAAGAGGAAACTGTATTAAAAATTAGGGCTAGGGTATGGATTTGAGTTTCCCTATTAACAGCTATGCCTGGAGTATAATGATGAGAGACTTTCTCTAAGAAAACAATTAACAAAGATGGAATGTACAAGTAAAAGAATGCCTGAAACTTTATTTTATACATGATAGTGTTTTAGATTTTCATTATGTCTCCAAAACTAAACAACTTTTATTACAGCCCCATCTTGTCTGCTGCCACTCTAGGGATAAGAAGGCGAAAAAGCCAAAATCCAAATCCTAACTTCCATTCTTTCAGTGGATCCTCTTCTATCACAACGGCCTTTCTGTAACCTACTATGCCCCCAGGAGCGCAACTTAATCTTCATACTCAGTTTAGAAATGCTATTAGTGTAGTTTCCTGTTCATTTAATTTACTTTAGGTTTCACCTCTGACATAGAAAGGGACGCTGTGGTTTAAGAAACACTGAAACACATCTGCTTGGTGCCAGTGGCTCAAATACATTGTTCTAGTTTGCTAGCTGCCAGGATGCAATATACCAGAAACGGAATGGCTTTTAAAAAGGGAAATTTAATAAGTTGCTAGTTTACAGTTCTAAGGCCGAGAAAATGTCCCAATTGAAACAAGTCTATCGAAATGTCCAATCTAAGGCATCCAGGGAAAGATACCTTGGTTCAAGAAGGCCGATGAAGTTCAGGGTTTCTCTCTCAAGTAGAAAGGCAAACAGCGAACATGGTCAGTTTCTCTCTCAACTGGAAAGGCACATGGTGAACACAGTCAAGGTTTCTCTCTCGGCTGCAAGGGCACATGGCAAACACGGCATCATCTGCTAGCTTCCTCTCCAGCTCACTGGGAGGCGTTTTCCTTCTTGATCTCCAAAAGTCACCGACTGGTGGACTCTCTGCTTTGTGGTTCTGTGGCACTCTGTGTTGTGGCTTTCTTGTGGCTCTGTCATTCTCTGCTCTCTTAGAATCTCCTCCTTTCTCCAAAATGTTTCTTCTTTTATAGGATTCCAGTAAAGTAATCAAGATCCACCTGGAATGGGTGGAGACATAGCTCCACCTAATCCAGCTTAACAACCACTCTTGATTGAGTCACATCTCCAGGGAGATGTTCTGATTACAGTTTCAAACATACAGTACTGAATAAGAATTAGAAGAAACAGCTGCCTTTACAAAATGGGATTAGGATTAAAACATGGGTTTTCTAGGGTACACACATCCTTTTAAACCAGCACATGCATGGACACTTTCTCCCATACCATAGACATTTTGCCAAACTTAGTAGTTTTTCTCCTTTCTCATCCTCTTTTACTAGAATGTATTACTGTCTTCTAGTGTTTGGGGGAAATAAAGTTCTTGGACTACCAGGTCACCCCTTTGGCTTCTGAATCAGGCTCTCAAGACAACTCTGCCTTTAACATGATTAGTGCTCCTTTCTTAGGGAGCCTTGCCTACTCAAGTTCTTATGTCCCTCTATTCCTACCAGCCTCTATTAAAGCACACTGAATCTTCCACTACTTTGTCACTCTTTTTTTTTTTTTTAGGCAGTTTTATTCTCACAAACACAATTCCTCCAAAGTGTACAATCAATGGCTCTTGGGATAATCATAGAGTTATGTATTCACTACCACAGTCAATTTGAGAACATTCTCATTGCTGTGAAAAAAATTTTTCCATGCCCCTTATAGTCCCCTATTATTGCTGCTTAGCTTTGGTATAATACTTTTGTTAACAAATGTTGAAAGAATATTACAGTGTTACTGTTAACTGTGGCCCTTAGTTTGCATTAATTATGTTTTCCCCATATACCTCCCTATTATTAACACCTTGTAATAGTGACGTACATTTGTTCTAGTTCATGTAAGAACTTTCTCATATTTGTACGTTTAACCACAGTCATCTTCCATAAGATTCGCTATCTTATACAGTTCCCATGTTTTGGGACTAGTTTTCCTTCTAGTGACATATACGACACTAGACTTCACCCTTTGAGCCACACTCACACTCAGCACTGTTAATTACATTTACAGTATTGTGCTACCATCACCTCTATCCATTTTCAAACATTTACAATCAGTCTTACTAAAAATTTAGTACACTTAAACATCATCTGCCTGTTCTCTACCCACTTCCTATCTTCTGTAACCTGTACTCTAGGTTTTAACTTCCAGAGTTTGCTCATTATAATTAGCTCATGTTAGACAGAACATACAATATTCGCCACTTTGTGTGTTTAGCTTATTTCATTCAACATAATATCTTCAAGGTTCACCATTGGCATGTGATGTGATCCTATAAAATCCTCAGACAAAATGATAACAAAAAGAAAACTCTTTAAAATAGTCTCATATTCACTGAGGGAAACAGGTAATGTCAGAACATTTCCTTTTTATTTTGACCTTATCTTACTTGAGTGTACTTTCCTAGTGTCAGCATTGCCCCCACCCTTTTCTCTTCTCCCATTTGGATACCCTGAGTATTCTTGCGGAGATTTGTTGCTCAAGGCCCTTCACTCTAATTGTCCCAGGGCTTTGACTTCTCTGAGAAATTTTCCCCATTTGGGGCCATCTTTTCTCTTGCTTTAATCAAACCTTATTTCTTCTTACCCTCTGAGGTGGTTGGATGCTGTATGTTCCCTAGAAAAACATCTTCATAAATCTAATCCATTCCTGTGGGTATGAACCCATTGTTAAGTGGCACCTTTTGATGAGGCTACTTCATTTAAGGTGTGTCCCACCTTAATCAGGATGACTCCTAGTCCTATCACTGGAGTCCTTCCTAATAGAACAAAATTCAGACAAAGAGAGAGAAAAAGCCAGGGAAGCAAGAAGCTGAAATCAATGGAACCCAGAAGAGAAGGGAGAGACCAGCAGATGCCACCACGTCACAGAGGAGCTAAGGATCACTGGCAGCCGGTCTTCAGGAAGGAAGCACATCTCTATTTGAGACTCTTTATACTTTGGCCAAGATGAACTCCTGGCACCTCAGGTTCAATATCTGAACTAGCACTCATTATCTCACTGCCCCACTTCCTCTTACTGACCCATCCTTACTGGGCTCCTCTATTGTGATTTTGGTGTGTTAGGGAAGATAGGTTGACTTATCCATTCTGGAAGAACCTTTTCCAACATGCTTTGTTTAGGCTGTACAGCACTGCCAACATATCAATTTAGCATTATTCTGTCAGTTTGGAATTATAGGTCAGCTGGCTTATTCTACCTTAAGTAGGTATTGGTTCTCTCCAGCTATTACAAAGCAAAGAGCAGAGCAAGGACATAAGGAAAGCAAGGTTTAAGGAAGATCACTCTGGCAGTAAATTGAAGAAATCAAATCCAGAAATTCAGCCTGAAAATACTATGGGGCTAAAAAGGATAGGCAGTAGAAGTGGGAATAGAGAAGGACAATTTGTAAAAGATGTGCTAAGAGAAGCATTGGTTGGAGCCTGCTATATTTTCTTGGAGGAAAAGGTATATTTAGTGGCTGCCATTTGGTCTTTTTTTTTAACATGGCTTTTAACTTTGGTCAGGAGAAATAAAGTGATTAGGATGTGGTGATAGTTTGAAGTGGTAATAGTTTGAACGTGGTAATAGATTGGAGGCAGTGCCTGCCTGGTTCTGGGAACACTAGGCCAGGCCTGCCAGGCCCTGTTCATACTAGAAGCTCAGCTTGTCCTGAACGAGTTAATAAATGTAGCCCCAGAGCTAGATTTGGTAGGAGAGTCATTTTCCTCTGCCTCTTCACTTCACCTTCATAGAAAATACTCATAAGAATTTTCTCAGAGTCCTTCCCTAGGCAATAGGATTAGGCTAGACAGGCCACAAAGAAATAACAACTAGCATGCAGATTTTTAATGTGATTCTAATTCTCTACCGTTGCCCTTTCTTTGGTGATAGTTAAAATACTGAAAAGTATAGAAACAGATTAGATTAAAATCCATATTTTAATCCTCCAGTTGCCAAATTTCTCTGAACCAATGTTAATTAAATAACTCGAGTCAGGCCCTCATTTACACATTTACTCTTTAATTATTGTGATTATCTTCACTTCAAAATTCTGCATCAACTGGAAATGAGTCCCATAAAACAAAAAATATTGTGACATATCCATGTTGGCATGAGAGGAAAACAGGAACATGTCAAAAGACAGGCTTTTTTCTTTTACTGTATCTATACATGTAGGAGTTGAACACTAGACAAGCATTCAAACTTGAAGCTCCAATATCTAGATAACTAAGGGAAACATTTCAAACTTAACTCACATTTCCCTTAATTTTCTATTTTATTTGGTGAGTACAGACAGTTTTCAATGACTTATGTGTCACTTTAGATTACCTTAAAAGTGAAATAAATAGCAAATCAACAGACTGAAAGAATTTAGCAAGAGAATAAAAGGCTTCATTCTTACAAATGCACATTAGAAGTAGTGGTGCCTGGTTTCACATCTTTTGCACAGAGTAGTTTCCATTATAGCTGAACAGGGCTCCACGAAAGAGCTATAAACACCAAGTTTCCACAATGATCGACAGTTGCCATAAAAGTCAGCAGTGAGTGGAACCCTGATGTCAAGCATGCTATTTATATGCTCAGGATTATTGTGGGCTGAACAAGTGGCCCACTGAACAGTGTATTTCATTATACATACCCATAATGTAGATTGGCTTACATTTAAAAATGACAGTCAATTTAAATTGTACTTTCCTAAAACTTATAATAATGGAGGTAAAGATAGAACTATAGTGCAGGAAGAACACAAGAGACATCTTCTATCTTTTGCTCTTCATATTCAGATATTGGTGCTTTTTGAAAGGGGCAAGCACATTTTTCATAGAGATTTTAGCTGTAGATATTGAGAATATGGGAACATGTATGGATTGCAAACATGATACTAAGGGGGCAGTGTGATTAGTAATCAGAACTACTTAGAAGGCAGTAGATTTTCTTAACTAACCAAGAAGATGGGAATGCTGCAAGCACCTCATATACAGAATCATCTCTTGGTTATAATGCCCAATAAAATAAATCATGGGACACATCGAGTCAAGGTAATGAAATTCAGAGAACACTGAATATATATGATATTTGGTCACAGAATAATCACATGATAGAATAACAACAAAATGGAACACCAAAGCTTTCAAGAAAAGGGTGTGGGCCTATAATGGAAGCCAAATAACTATGGTCATGTCTCAGTATCACATCAAAAGCCAGAAAACCACACACAAAAATGAAAGCATTGGAACAATAATGATATTCTTTAGAAATTATTGGGATGACATGTGGAGAATTTCTGATATTCTCACAAGAAGTGGGGCTACCAAAGCAATAGGCTAAGCCCTCAATCTTGGGGTTTGTTCATATGAAACTTATCCCTGCCTAAGAGTCACTCCCAGAGAACCTCTTTTGTTGCTCAGATGTGGCCTCTCTCAGTCAACAGGACCAGCAAACTTGCTGCCTTCCACCTTTCTACATGAGACATGACTCCCAGGGGTATAAATCTTCCTGGCAACGTGGGGCAGAAATCCTAGAATGAGCTGGGACTCAGCATCAAGGGACTGAGAAAACCTTCTAGACCAAAAGGGGGAAGACAGAAATGAGACAAAATAAAGAGTCAATGCTGAGAGATTTCAAACACAGTTGAGAGGTTATCCTGGAGGTTATTCTTACACTTTATACAGATATCACCTTTTTAGTTAAGGTATATTGAAGAGGCTGGAGGGAAGTACCTGAAAATGTAGAGCTGTGTACCAGTAGCCATGTTTCTTGAAGATGATTGTATAATGATAAAGCTTTCACAATGTGACTGTGTGATTGTGAAAACCTTGTGTCTGATGCTCCTTTTATCTACAGAATGGACAGATGAGTAAAACATATGAATTAAAAATAAATAAATAAATAGGGAGAACAAGAGTTAAAATAAATTTAGTAGATTGTAATGCTAGTGATCAATGAAAGGGAGTGATAAGGGGTATAGAAAAAAAATAGGGGAAACAAAGGCTAAAATATATTGGGTAGATGGAAATACTAGCAGTCAATGAGAGGGAGGAGTAAGGGGTATGGTATATATGAGTTTTTTCTTTTTATTTCTTTTTCTGAATTGATGCAAATGTTCTAAGAAATGATCATGGTGATGAATATACAACTGTGTGATGATATTGTGAGTTACAGATTATATACTAAGAATGGAATGCTCAACATGGTAAGAATGTTCATGTTTGTATGTTGTTATGCTTAAAAAAAGAAAAGAACCTATCAGAATGAATACTTTTGAAATCCTGAACTATTAATAGTTTCCCAAATACAAATGTTATTTCATACCTTTTGTTTTTGTTCATACTTTTTTTTTCCATCTGCCTTGAATAACTTTGCTGCTGTCTTTCACATTACTCCTACTAATCCATCTAGATTGAGTTCCAACCATCCTGCTTTTGGAAAGCCATTTCTGATTCCACAGGCTGGGTTGGGGCTCCCCCCATCCCAGTAGCATTCCAAGCATATCTCCAGGAACCACCACAATGGAAAGGATTTGCCCCACTGTAAGTGATTTCAGGACAAAGAGCATGTTGACCTTTCATCTTTTTATTTCTTTTCTTTAGCACAGGGCTTCTTGCTTGGTGGATATTCAAAGGTTGTTGAACTAAACTAAACCACAGAATGAAACAGGAGAGGTCTGACACACAGAAGACCGCCTATATACCATACACTTGACCCCACACTGGGACTCAGTTGGAGTGCTTCCTCCATGAACTCATTCCATGGGTCCTGCCTCTAAGCCCTAATATGTGGTCCTTCTTCCCCACTTCACCTGTTAAAATCCTACCCAGGCTTCAAGGTCTCCATCCTGTTACCTGTTCTCCAGGAAATTATTTCACACTCTCCAACTGGATATTATTTCCCTACCCTTAGTCCACAGATAAATTTTTCTTCTAACGACACCTTATTCAGCTTTGAGGTTCATTATTTATATTTCTGTCTCCTAACTTTGTGCTCTTGCATTAGCTATATTAAATAGTCCTTAATAGTTATTTAATTGAATAAAATTAACCTAAGGCAAAAGTAATTTTAATTTGGTGAAGATACATCTAGAGTTGATTATAAATATTATGTTGCCTAGATTACGAGCAATGAAGGAAAAAATGTTTTTCTTTAAAAAAAACGAACTATATAAACACAATACAAAAATATATCCTAAATTCACAATTTTAACTATAGCAAATTTATACCAGAAAAAGACAACTAGACTAACTAAATCTTGTGACTCTTGATTCAGATTCCATTTAATTAAGAATTTATGCTACATAATTTGATCTGGTTCTTTTATACCTTTATCTGTTAAGATATTATCTATACGTACTAAGACAATTTAAAAGGACAAACTATATTAAAAAGTAAGGTATACATTAATATGCTCATGAAAACTATTAATATTAATCTGTGTTAAACATTAAAATATGCCCTTGTATCTAGAAGTATATATGCATCAGGTTAATCCACAATTCAGATCCCTCAGTAACCACTGACTAATCTATTTTTGTAACATTTTACCTGCTCCTTCAAATTTTACTATTGCACTAATTTTGATTTTTAAAACATTCAAGCAAGGTTATTAGAAATCTTATTTCTTTCTTGCAAGCGAATTATATCCTGAGATTCAGTCCTGTCAGGAGAGGATGCTGATAAGTCTTGTCACTCCACAGGGGGCCAGGTGAGATCTTGAAGGTCCTGCTCTTTGTGGCCCGAGGGAGGAAACTGCCTGGATTCCAGAAAGAGCTAAAGTTTAGAAAGACTTCCCCACCTAGAGACCAGGACCAGGAAACACCTCCTTCCTCAGCCTCCTCAGACCTGCCACTTGACAAGTCATTTCCATCCAATTCACAAAACTCTTAGTGATTATAAGTAAATGGTATATATTTCTGTAGTGTTCGCTCAGGTGTGCTAATTTCCACCAAACCCAACCATACCTGTAACAATTACTTCTTTGAAATAAGACACGGCCAATCTATGCATCAGGGCCCTCATCCATGTCGGAGGTAAGAAGCCCTCCGCAAAGGCAAATACAAGATATGCTCTCCTGAGCCAGAACCTCCACAGGAACCTTCCAGAATGAGGGAAAGTTCTGGGAAGAGGTTCCTGAAAATCAGGGAGGAAGGCTCAAGGGTCAACGGTAGGGGAAACATTATAGCCTCTGTCTAATCTCTAGCCATGAGTCCTTGATTGCTCCAAAGGGCTGAGCCCAGTTTCTTGGCTGCCTAAGCTTTCAAGGTCCCAGGTCATGGGAAGTCTAAGTTGTTGCTGGGGATAAAGAAGCCATCCCTATTCTTTGGTAAGCTTCTCCCGTTACCAAAGGAACAACACACAGGCCTCTTTCCTTCCCTTCTTCCATAAGGACACTTGTCTTTTCATGGTAAAACCCACTCACCTTGCCGGGAAGTTAGGATGCATATGACAAGTAAGATGTTGCATTGGGGTCCATTTTTTCTCCTCCATGCATTTTTTCTCCTCCATGCCTAGGTAAAACTTTGAAAGTGTGTAATTTTTCCATGATGAAATCACCTATTCACTTCCATACAATAAGCTCCCCTTCTTTTTCTCTTAACTCACCCCTGGGTTACCCAGGACTACTTATAATAAAATATTTTAGGTGGGAGAAATCATAAAGATCACCTTCTATGACCACTGTACAGCTCTCCTTAAATCCTAGTCAAACAGGGCCAACTTACCCACATTGAAAAACTAACTCTTTCACCCAAAGAATTCTTGCCAATAGCCAACTGGGGAAAGTTAAAGGAC
>PVIY010034015.1:0-27506 GCA_004026745.1 Myrmecophaga tridactyla | reverse complement strand
CTACTGAGCACCTTTCTGACTCACCTCAAATATTACTTTCTCTGTGATGCCTTCTCCAGCATGTAAGTAATTGCAAATTTACCTTAGCAAAGGGAAAATCCTCCGGCTTTATGCTCCCATTGCGCTTTTCTTAGGGCATTTATGAGGGCCATGGCTAGCCCATATGAATTTCTGTGCAAATTAGGTATAAGTGCCCCCTCTGTGTCAGGGTATAAGACTTGACAAGTGAAATGTGGACTGATTTCAACTCCCACTTGCCCCTTTGGTTAAGTTTCCATGGGCAATGAAAAACATTATGAAACTTTACCTGTTGGCCCTGAGAAGTTATCACAAGTATTATGATTGCCTTATTGATAGGACAGTCTTCTCTCTCATTTGGTGAATTCCTATGAGGCAGGCCAATTAAAATTTGCATTCTCAGGACATAGGGCATAGTATACATTGATATATTGTTATCTTTTTTTTGGGGGGGATGAGAAGATATTCAAAACATTAACAGCAGGTCTGAGGAAGATCTCTGAAATATACAAATGTGTGCATAAATGTTCTCAGCTGTGAGGTCTTAGGCAAATAGCAACATCCCTATGCTCTAGTTTCCTCCTCTATAAAGGGGGGATGATAATAGTGTCTACCTTGGGTTTGTTGTGACATCCAGTGAGATAATATCTGTCCAATGCTTAGAAGAGTGCAACCGCAGATTAAGCACAACGCAAGTGTTGGCTATTATTAATAATATAGGATAAACTAAGGGGTATACTAAGGTAGATGTTTTAATAATTTCATAACAAGACAATTTTATAGAGAAGCATCTTGCATTGATTTTTTTTAAATCTAAAAAGAGACATATTTTGTATAAAGGTATTTCCAAGAATATTAAATGATTGAAGATGCTTTATGTAACAAATAGAATCATAATATTTTAGAATTTTGAGGAAGTTTAGAGATAATCCAAACTGCTTTTCTTGTAGTTAAAATAATTGGGGTACAAAAAGGTTTAAGTAACCTTTCCAAAGGCTCAAGTATTTCTCCATCTAGAGTCTTCCAAATGTCCAGCCACGTTCTCCCCACCCCCACCCCATATTCTCTGTTTCATACCCCAAGTCCCAGCTCAGGCAACACTAAACTTTCCCAGAACCCACTTTCACAACACTTTTGCCTTTGCCTGTGAAACCCTCTCCACCCATCTTGGCTGGTTGAACAGTCTGATTGTTACATCTTCTCCTGTAAGGTCTTTTCCAACTCCCCCGGCCAAAATTAGCTGCTTCTTCCTCTGTGTACCCAAAGCACTTGTCAGAGTGAAGGATGCTGATTACCTGGGTTTGAATCCCAGCTCTGCCACTTACTAGCTATGTGACCTTCGCTCCTCTGTGCCTCTGTGACTTTATCTGTGAAACAGGAATGAGAATGAGATCTGCCTAATTTATTCATTCATTCAACAAATGTTTATCATCTGCCTACTATGTATCAGGAGCGGTTCTGGGACCTGGAGATATGTGGGGCACAGGATAAAGTCCTTGCTCTCATGAGCTTGCTTTTTAGTGAGAGAGTCAAACAACTAAAATCAAATATAATGAAGTACTATCAGTTGTCCCAAGTGTCATGAAGACACCCAGAATGATTGGCTGGGAGGTGGCTGTTGTAGAGAGGGCAATCAGGGAAAGTCTCTCCAAGGAAGTTTGAACAGAGACATGGAGACAGCCAGGAAGCAAGCCACACAGGAATCTAGCAGGTGTGTGTTCTAGACAGAGGCAACTTTGGGTGCAAAGGCCCTGAGACAGGAAGGAGCTTGGGGTAAGGGAAGCAGAAAGGCTAACAGAGCTATTGCTAAGTTATTGAAGCAGACAGTAAAGAGGATAAGGCACCCTGGCTACCTCTCCACTTCTCGTTGTGCACAGTATACTCCAGCTACACCACTCCATTTCTCATCTCTGTGCCTCGCCTCAAGCTGTTTCCCTTCTCTAAAAACTACCTTATCCTTCACATTTTGGCTTGGCTAACTCATAGTCAGACTCACCTCTGGAGTTACTTCTCTGTGCTCTTACTATAACCTGGGAATAACTCAGTACTTCTACAATACCACTTACCAAAAATTATTTAAATCATCTGTTTATAGGCCTGTCTCTCCAGTTAGCTCCTGATTTTCTCAGGGGCAGGGAATTGACCCTTATTCATTTTTTACACCCAAGATATGATATGACTTTTGGCCAAAGTAGCTAAAGAAGGGCTTCATCTCCTATGTTCATCTCCTTTTTCATGTTGCCAGCTAGGAACTCACTTCTGATCATTCCCTTTGTCCTCTGCCCATAACACAGAGCTCTGTTTGAAACCCAAGTAAATGGGTTTCAAAGGATACTGGCATTTGCTGAGATTCTTTTATCAGTCATCTATAAAATCTAAAAAGACAATAAAATGTGCAGCTCAGAAAGATAGATATCCATAGGTCTATCTGGGAAAAACAGGGAAGGACAAAAATTTTCCTGTGACTTTAGAGTTTTAGCTAACAATAAGATTTAAAAGAAAATAAAATATTTGAAGAAGTAGGCTTATTTTAGATAACTACATTTCAAATGTTCAACCCTCATTATTTAAGCTGGAGGATTACCTGTCAAGTTGACTATCCATACCTTTATTGTTCTTTTTCTCATACTTAAAAAAGGCATATAAAGTTGAGAACAGATGCCGTCGATTCTTTTTCAAATTAACGTAATATTTTCCTCATTGAAGCTCCCTTTTACATCAAGTTCAAAATTCTAGACTCCATTTTCTAATGTAAATTTTGGTCATTTTTTCTTTCAGTTCTATGGACTCACAAAAAGCATTTTTTATATAATTCCATAACATAATCATCTAAAAAAAAAAAAAAAACAACCTGAGACTGAGACTAATCATCACAAAATCTCTGAAAGTTTAGCAATAAAGAAGAGCTGAGTGACAATTGTAGAAAAACTGCTATCCACCCACCACATAAACAATTTACTAAAGGAACCCCTGGGACAAACCTGCAAAATATTGAGTCCAATTTCTCCACAGCAGAGAAGAGAGAAACCTTCCTAGGTTGTTTCGACTTTTTTCTTCTCCTCCCCCAGAACTCTTCCCCACTAATTGACCCTGATGCCCCCTTCACTGGGTTTCCATTACCTTGTAGACGAGATACCCTCACAATCCCTCAGGGACGCTCATGGTCACCTAGAACATGCATTTCCCTATAAGACCCCCATGTGCTTGGGCTGCCTGTGATCTCTGGTCTAGTGGAAGCTTATTCATCCTCCAAGATTTAATTCAAACATCACCTGCTCCATGAGCTCAGTGAAGTCTTCCTGGCTCCCTCCCTCCCCCAAGCCAGGGGAAAGAGTGGCCTCTTTTGTGTATACAGCTAATCTTGTATTTTAACCTCACTTGGATGAGTGTGACAAAGTTTGTTTGCTAGACCCTAAGCTCCCTGAAGAGCTCTGTGATTATTCATATTTAAATGCTCAGCATCTAGCTCAGTGCCTATGACTGTTGAATGAATGCCTGAATCGGAGAGAAAAGCTGTATGAACAAACAACTCGCCTTCCACCAAGGGCTCATGAGAATGTCACTAAGTTACTTTCAGACTAGCAAGTGTGGCAAGTTGGCTAAATTACTGTGGCCCTGATCTGACAAGGCCTTGTCCAGTGATCCAGTAACAGGATGAAGGACATTTTCACTAAACTCTTAATCCCAAAAGTTTTTCTCTCCAACACCCATTGTATTCAACAAGGACATTTACGTTAAATGAGTTTAGCCCAAAGCAAAATGCTTTATTGAATATAATTTTTCTCCACTTCACCACAACAATTCAAAATTTTTTTTTATTTGTGCAAGCAATTTAAGGTCAATAATAAACACACAGGACACCAGTAAAGGGTGTGTTTACATGCCTTTACACCACCATGTAAGGAAGACATAGTGGAGTTTACATTTATGCCATGTAAATCGCCATAGAACCAGATGTGGCTTACAAGGTGCCTTGTAACTCATCTCCTCTAAGCAATAAAGCCCTTTTTTCCTGGCAAAAGTTTGAGAAACTTACTGCTGTTTTCTATCAGCAGATAGAACAGATGGCTGGCACATGCCTGCTTTGCTAAATGAAATGGGCTCTCTGTAGAATTACTCTTTGATCCCTAGTGGCATGTCCACAACACCACAATGCAAAAATACCACAGCATAACAGAATCTAAACATTAAAGGTTTAAAGCTGTGCTTTTGATATGAGTACCTCCTTTTAAAAAAAGCATGCCCACAGTATGTAAACATATTCACATTCCCACTTTGAAATCATGGATCAGGGGTCAGAAAACGAGGAATTTCCTCCATTTGGTGACATCAAACCACCATGAAGGCATGGCTGTGGAACCAGGAGCGCAAAGGTAGGCGACTGCTTGGGCTGTAACTTCCCAGACAATCATAACTCCACTAGGAAAAAAATGTGGACAGTACACATTAAGGGAGCTAAATGATAATCATGTGTTACCGTCTTTCAGGGTTGGACGGTGTTTGCGGGTGTTTGGCAATTCCTTTGAAGGCGGGGAGGAGGTACTTGAAAATTCACCCTCTATTGTTTTTCTTTGATTTTTGTGAAGAGGAAAAGAGAAAGAAAAAAGATATATATTTTAGTACAGATCTCCTTAACTCAACTAGGAAATTTGAGACTGCAAATTGCAGCCAATTTAATGAGACCCGGGTTTTGGAATATCAAACACCAGCTTGAAAAAACAAGCTATCTGGGGCTTTAGGGGCATTTTAGTGACAGAATTGGATTATCAGTTGATATTACACAAGCATATCAGTAGATTATTCTTTTCTTTTTTTTTTAATTAGCAAACTTGTGAAGGAAATGGCCTGTTTCAGATTTCCCTTCTTCTCAATGGTATTTTCTTCACTTTAAAGCTGAATTTGAGTGTTACTGACTGGAATCATTCACAGCTGCACCATGATCCAGGTAAAATTCTCTACCTTTTCTTACACCTGGCATTATTATTATTTTTAAATGATAGTTTTTTTATTTTCAATAATTCACGAAGTTTCTTTTTTAATTGACAAGGAGCTGGTAAAGGTCATGAACTATTTATAATTACTATTACATGCTGGAAAATGTTTGGCTTGATAACCTGTATCTTCAGCATAGCTAATATTTGTGTCACCTTTGAAAACAAAGGAACACGTTTCTGCAGTTTAACCCAATAAAGTCAATTATTACACAATACACGCATGACTTTCCACCTCCTACAGGGTAGCAGCCAAAATTCTTGTCTTCCTTTCCTGCATCCACAGCAACGCTTCTTAAGTTTTGTTTTTAAACATCTTGAAATTGAGAAAAATGAAGTGACACCACTGACTTCTAGTGGTTATAAGAATTCTGCACACTATACATGATAAAAAAGCTTACTCTAAGATCTGGACCTGTTGCTACGGATGTCTAGAGTTTGCTTAGTAACCCAAATGGTGGGTTTGAAGTTAATATTGGCTGGTTATCTTCTCCCAGAGACAGATTTCACCCCAATCCTTGCCAACCATCTCATAAATCCAGGCCTTTGGTCAGAAGGAGGTTAGAAAACTAGTACAGATGGGTTCAGCATAAATCCATCACCAATGCTAAAACATCAACATAAAAGGAGACACCCAATTAACTAGGCACTTGATCCATAGAACCTCAGCATCTTTATGCAGGTGACAGAACACATTGTAGTTGCTAAGATTAAGTCCATGCGATGGCAAAATACATGAATACAATGTTTTTGGCCTTATACCAAATTGGTTCATATGGAAATAAGCAGTGGTGTCCAATAGTTAAAATTCAGATTTGTCTAAGAAAGCTTCTCATTAAATTTTTATTTGCAAGCCATTGTGTTTAGAAAGAGTTATTTTCCAAATAAAATGTTTAATTGATGGCTAGTTTGGAAAGCCAGAATGGTTGCTCATGGTCCCTGCCTAAGTGTAATGTCTCAAATTTAGGAGAAAAAAATAGAGTAAACCATGCCGCATTGAAAAATATCAACTATTATAAAGTTATATACAATTATAAAGAGTATTTTCCCTTAGTTACAGAAAATCCTTTAAGCCTCTTTAGTGGAAACCCTGACCTCATCTAAAAGCCTTGAGTAGGGGCATGTCAGAAAATGAGTATTTTAAATAGGAGATAAAGTATAATCAAGGTTTTCCATGGAAAATAAAAACGGCGGGGAAAGAGAGGTCAGGTAAAGTTATTTCAGGCAGGAAAGACTTCCAAAGTCAATTTTTGGGGACCACAAAATAAAGTGGTGAGAATCAGATAACTAAAGTGACTTATCTGGGTAGTAGTTATGATCAGCCCTTGAAAACCATTTGTTTTGCCATTTTGTTGAGTGAGGGTAAGATTAAAAAAAATACCAGAAAATAAACAAAGAAAAGTATGATTTAGAATGTCATACAAATTTAAACTCTAAAGTACAACTTTCGTGCATATCTAGTGTAAAATAGTTTTTAAAATTTCAAATCAATACACATTCATTCTGGAAAAAGTAATATAAGCAGATATCACTGATGTTACACCTTGGTGGATATACTACCATATATTTTTTCTATATCTGCCTACACATTTTTTGCAACGGAATCAAACAGAATATACCGTGCTATGGTAGACCATTCTACTTAATTTGTCATGAACATCTTTCCACGACATCAAATCGATAGATGACTATAATATCCTTATTAACAATTCATTGTATTCTCCTGTGTAAGTCACTATTGCTAGATCTCTATGTTGTATACAGTTTTTACTATTAAAATCATCATGATGAGTAACATCCTTGTACCTACATTTTATATATATATCCATGATTATTTCCTTAGAATGAATCTCTGGAAATAAAATTTCCCAAAGGTTCTGTATGGATGCTTTTGCCATCAGAGTCAAATTACCCTGCAAAAAGATTACATAGGCACCAGCATCATATAAATATGCACATATCTCCACATAGTAAATAAATTTTTTTTAACCTGGCCAACTTGAAGTTGGGGGATGAATCTCACTGTAATTTTGATTTGCATTTGTTTGAAGTAGAATATGAAATGTATTTTAAATGTGCCCAAGTACACCTTCAGATAATGGAGTAATAATTGATTGGTAGTAAAATAACACCTTCCTGTCTCCACTAGCTCTTTGATCCTAAGGTTATTTTGACTTTGTCCATATGTTGCCAAAACACTTAGAGTTTAAAATTTCATTAAGCAGCAACATGTTTTGCTTATGTATTGGTGAAACACTTAAATGTTTGATGTCATTTATGTGAAATAACTGGATAATGGAGTAATTTTTCTGTTTTCTATGTAGATGTTTTGATGTGGCTCAGCTTTAGCCATAGATGCCTTTCAAAATATTTATTTGGTACTGAAGTCATTATTATTCTTATCTTCAAATTTTCCATGCATTTCAAAAATTATGATGCTGCTAGATACATAACTCTACTGAGTGAAATTAATCATATTAAACAATATTTTAAAACATCTTGTTTGGCATTGCATAGATGCTCCTCTTCCCCAAAACAAACAAACAAAAAACAGACACCAGATTTATGTAGCTACCTGTGGAAACCTATCCAGAACAGACAGAGCTAAGAAAGAGCAAGGTAACTTAATTGAGGTGCTAACATCCCCCTGCATGAGATAATTCACATAGGTAACCAGAACCTAAATAGGAGAGAAAAAGATACTGGAGGCTTCATCTCCATGGCAATTCCACAATCTTCACTAATCCCTTACAAGAAATATCCCTGAGATTGTTTGAGATACCAATCCATTGGCAATATGCCAATGCTTGTAAATATTCACTATGCTATAAAGCAAGAGGGGAGACAAAATGGGATAAAATAGAATAAAGGGAAGGATTTGCTTCCAACTTCAATCTTCTGAAGAAACACTCATATGTCATGTGTATTTATATTTATACATGAGCTGTTGATATTTTCTCCTTCAACTTTAGTCAACAAAGTCTTTCAACTACAGTGTACAATTCAAGCTACCTTTTAGTGGTTCTCCCAGAAGATCAAAAAGTTTTCTTTTTAAAAATAGAGAATTATTACTGAGCTCCTCTGACCAGTGGTCGACTACAAGTGAATAAGATCAGGTGAAAAGTAAAGGAGGTAATAAAAGGCGAATTAAATTATTTATTACTGGTTTCGCAATACTTCAAATTTAACATTACATAAAATGCCTATGAAGATACCTCATAGAGGAGAGGAATAATCCTGCTATACAGCAACAGTAACCTCAGTGAACTTATCTGCAAAATGGGGGTATTAGAATAGATGACCATCCTATTACAGACTTTGGTGGCTCTAAAATGTTAGTTGTTAATAACAAGGCAATATAAATGTTTAAGGATCTATACTTGATCTGTTTTAGAAGAGGATAAAAGAGACCAGATGGAAAAAAAGACGGAGCTAAAATGGTCATGCCCATTCTATAATAGGTAATTAGAGGGAACCAAAGTGGTTTCTCAATTAAAAAAGATACTTTTCATAAAGTGTTTTCTGGATCATATTCTCCATGAATATAGCCATTTAAATAATTTTAGAATGAAAAGGACCTTTTGAAAATGTGATTTTAATTATGATTACAATGACTTTCATAGTAGGCACATTTTGCCAACTAATGAGCAAACGAATTTATTACTTACCAGTTGTCCTCTAGAGTAATTTCTCCAATTGCACAAATGAAATTAAACTCACATAAGCATTTTGTTCTCCCTTTCTTTCCCAAATTAGAGGTCATTTATATTATACTGAAAACATTTGAAAGGTGACACAAAAGATGCAAATGTGCTAAGTGAAAAATGTGCTAAAATTAATTCATTAAAATTAATTGCCTTTTCTTTTCCATAAGAAAGTGTTGAAGCTGGTCCCTTTAAAATAATTAATAACCTGCAATATTTTTACAAACTTTCTTACATGACACTTTTTTCAGTATGTGAAGTTTTATAAGAAACATACAGTGTCACATTTCAGTGAATAACAGTCAATGTACAATTTCTTTTAATGCACAATGTCAAAAACGCTTATATACTTCAAAATTTGTTGAAACATATAAATAATGTCATGTCAGTAGTTCATATTACAGAAAAAAAGCGTTCTAAACATTCTGTTAAATTTTAAAGTCAGTGATCACAGAAACCAGTAAATTGGTCTCTGAAGTCTTTACATTTCCTGCAGCCTGAAGACACTGAGACTTAGCATAATAGTGAGTGTAGGCACATTACTTAATCTTTTCTTGGGGAACTTTAATTTATGTAACAATTCTAAGTAAATGGGAATTAATTCTTTATTTGCTTTGGAGATCAGATAAGAAATTATTCTTTAAAAATACGAAATGTACCAGACTAGTCACTATTTTTACCTGTCAACAGCCAGTGAAAATGTTAAAGAGCAATTTCTTCACTTTTGTGTAATCAGAACTTACCTGCCCTGCAGCTTGCCAGGTAAAATTCATGGAATGTATATTGACAGGAATAGCAGGCATTCTCTGCTGGGCTTTCCTGAAATCATGTGTAAAAGGTGCCATTTTCCCCTCTGAAACAATCAGGATATCTTCTTCAAATCCTGTTTTTAAAAATTAAAACTATCAACATGAGGGGATTTGAGGAACCAAAACAGAAGCTGCATGCAAAGAGAAAACCAAATAATCAGCATACGTCCTTTCTTTCCACAAAACACCTGCTTTGGGGCCAAAAACGCTACTCAGATTAATTTTTCTCTGTATGTGATAAGAATATGCCAATACTTTCAGGAAAAAAAAAAGTAGGCATGGAGTTAACCGATGCAAACAAATGCTGGGTCCACTTAAAAAACGAAGGGTTGTAAAAACTAGATACAGCATGATCAGAACACTTAGTTTTCGTTTCTTGGAGAGACAAATACATAGACTTTCAGGTGGAAAGTTTATTATTGAAGGAAAAATAAGTAATCTTCCTTAACATTAAGTTTTAAAAGCATGCCAAATGCATGCACCCCCCACCCCCCTTCTTCAGCGGAATAGCGAAGAGAGTGAAGACACCGGCGGGGGAAGGCTGGGCGAGGGCGCCTTACCTATGAGGACTCTCGCCTGGTGAGCATCGATCCACAGGTACAGGCTCTCCTCCCGCGGCTGCCCGGCCTCCGCGCGCAGCACCAGCAGGCACGAGAGGATGCTCCAGAGCCGGAGCGCGGCGGCAGGGAAGGCGCTTCTCCAGGCCATGCTGCTCGGGACCTCCTCGCTGGTGGCGCTCGCCGTTGAAACTCCTTCTGTCGCACCTACCTATCCAGTGGCCGTTCTGTCCTCGATTCGGCTTCAGCTCCCTCAGCCCGAGCTGTTCCCCGCTTAGACGGCTGGGCGGGTGGCCTCCCGGCTGGGATGCGAACGAACCTGGGAGAGCCCGAGGAGGGAAGGAGGAGGGAAGGATGCGCGGGAACCAGCCGGGCAAGAGGAGGTGGCGCGGGAGGGAGACCGCAAGGCAAAGGGGAAGGCGAGGCAGAGCCAGAAATGCCAGCACGAGCCTCGAGGCCAATAGTTCGAGGTTAAATACAGCCAAAGGAAGAGCGGGAAGGGCTGGCGCGAGCGAAGAGCGACCGGAGTGGGGCCCGCGAGGCCGAGCCGGCCGCCACTGGGAGGCGCTGCGGAGCTGTGCGGGGGCGGGGCCGCGCGAAGCCCCCCCCGGAGGCCGAGGTCACCGCCCCGCGCGCGCGGAGAGAGGCTCGCGAAGGGGGCGCTCAAAAAGGGACCCCTGGGACGTCAGTCGCCATCCACCTCCGGCCGGGAGAGGCGTAGGAACCCACAAAGCGGGACTTGATTGAGTGATGATGATGATGATAGTAATTCCTATTTCGACCCCCGTGCTAACTGAAGGCGCGTTTTCCTCCGCTTCTCCCATTACGCTGGTATCGTTCCTCTCACTCTCTGCAAACCCTATCCTTTCTGTTCCTCCCTCACACTTTGTGCGGTCCTGTCCAGTTAAAACGAGACTACATCGTCCAGTGGTTCCATGACTGCAGGCGCTGGACTTGGCTCGCGGCGCAGGACTTTCAGAAAGTTTACACCTGCATCCTGGAGGATGCTTTTAACCGTTGGGGAGCACGCAGCTCCCCGAAGAGTTCTTGGGGACCTGGATGACTGCGCATACCTGAACCCCCGGGATGGAGCTTCCCCTAAGTCATGACTATCTCCATATTTGCTAGTGTTTCGAGGAACTTGGAGGCATGTGCCGGTACTGAAATCACAGGGCTTTGGGGGCTAAAATGAAGGATCTGACATTATTTGTGGGATGGGTATTTGGCTGGTAGAGGGTATAGCATAATCCATTCACCCAACCAAAACTAAAAGAATTTATTCTTGCATCCTTCCTAATTAATTGGATGCATAAAGATAACTGAAGCAACAGATTTCTCAAAAATGTAGGTTTCAGACTCAGAACAGGTTTGTTTACTTCTCTTTGTTCTTTGGCACCAGCCGCTGGGACAAATGACCCACAGACCGAGTATTTGGGTTAGGCGTGTTGTTTCATCCAGTCCTTTGTAGACTAGCGGACATCACAAGATGGAAAAACAAACAGAAACTGGAAAAGAAAAGCTGGACATGTGCATTAAGTTAAATAAATGTTAGACCATAAGTTGCTAGAAAGAATAGAATGTGTATTTCCAATTATGAAATCTCTTCAACTGGAGGAATTAGAGAAGAAGTCTAATTATGACTGATTGAACTTGCAGTGTCTTTATTTCTAAAATATTTTAAGTACTTATTTAATCTTCACAACTTTTTAAAGTAGGTGCTATTATTATTCCCATTCTACTTATGAGTAAACAAGGCCCCAAAAGACCAAGTAACTTGACTGTGGGTACCCAACTGGTAAGCTACAGACCAAGGGTTTAAATCCCAGGCACTCTAATTTCAAAGACCACTCTCATAGTCAATATACCTCATACTGATAAATAAATCATAATTAAATCTTTTGGCATATAGCTCTTCAGAGCCACTCTCTTGCCTTTTTCAAACATTTCATTATTTTAATTTTTTTAATTGTGAAAAATAACAAGCAAAAAAGCGATAAATTTCAAAGCACACTGCAACAATTAATTATAGAAGAGATTTCAGAGTTTGGTACAGATTACAGTTCCACAACTTTAGGTTTTTCATTCTAGCTGCTCTAAGATACTGGAGACTAAAAGAATTATCAATATAAATATTCAGCAGTTATACTCATTTGTTAACTCCCATCTTCTCTGTTACAACTCCACCTTCACTTTTGATTTTTCTTCCAATCTGTAGGGGTGTTTGGGCTATGCCTATTCTAACTTTTTCATGTTGGAAAGGGATGTCAATAATATGGGATGGAGGGATGGAACTAGTTGATGACCTGGAGAGGCTGGGCCCTCTGGGTTTCAGGACTTATCTGGCCTAGAAACCCATCTAGAGGTTGTAGGTTTCTGGAAAATAATCATAGTGCATGGAAACTTTGTAGAATCCAAGATGAAGCCCTAGGTGTTCTTTAGGGTTGGAGGATTAGGTTTGGTTGAGGCCTGGGAAACTATGATAAATAGCAATATCTAGCTGGAATTGCTTAAGAGTAACCTCTAGAATAGCTTCTTGACTCCATTTGAACTTCTCAGTCACTGATACCTTATGTGTTACAATTCTTTCCCCCCTTTTAGCCAGGAAAGCATTGTCAATCCCACAGTGCCAGGGCCAAACTCATCCCTGGGAGTCTCATATATCTGATTGCCAGGGAGACTTTCACCCCTGGATGTCATGTCCCATGTAAGGGAAAAAGTCATGATTTTACATGCAGTTGGGCTTAGAGAGAGAGAAGCCACATCTGAACAACAAAAGAGGACCTCTGGGGTGGGCCATGGTGGCTCAGCAGGCAAGAATGCTTGCCTGCCATGCCAGAGGACCCAGGTTCGATTCCTGGTGCCTGCCCATGTTAAAAAAAAAAAAAAAAAAAAAAAAAAGAGGACCTCTGGAAGTAACTCTCAGACATGACTATCGGTGGGCTTACTTTTTCCACTATATAAATAAGTTTCACAAAACTCCTGAACATCAACTAGTTCCATCCCCCACCCATATTATTGACGGCCCCTTCCAACATGAAAAAGTGAGAATGAGCAAAGTCCAAATACCCCAAAAGAATGGGAGAAATTTCAAAGGTGATGATGGAATTATGTAGCGAAGGGAGAGTTTAACAAATGAGTATGATTGTTGAATCATTATATTGATATTTCTTTTAGTCTCCAGTGTCTTAGAGCAACTGGAAGTAAAAACCTAAAATTGTGGAATCGTAACCCATATCAAGCTCTGAAATCTGTTCTACAACTAATTGTTCTGGTTTGTTTTGAAGTTTATTGCTTTTTTGTATATATGCTTTTTTTTCACAAAAAAGAAAAATAGTCAATTGTGATGATAAACACACAGTTATATGATGATATTGTGAACCACTGATTGTATGCTTTGGATGATTACATGGTACATGAATATACAATATAAATCAATAAAAAAAATTTTAAAAAAGCTTCACAAGAGCAAGCCTCTAGATCAAGGGCTTGATCTGTTGACCTGGGAAATCCCTAATGTTTGAGACAGTATCAGCGGTTTCTCACAGGTAAAGTTTAATAGTTCCAGTATTTTTTCTCGCATCCCTCAAGGGACTTTGCCAATACTTTTTATTATCTGCTGAACATACTCTGGGATGTATCCAGGCGTTACACTAAGCTATACAGAATTACAAGTCCTCATTCCCATTCTGGGCTCCATGTGTTTGGATTGTTTAAATGATCTATCCAGACCGATTTAGTTAGATTATGTGCTACAGAAACTTTAGGTTCTGGATAAAATAAATCTCTCTTTCTTTGGTCTCACAGAGTATGTGAAGTTCTAAAATACAGACAATGTCCTCCTCACCCCTATATTCTGATTTACCTTAGTCCTTACCTGATCAGCTTTGTTCTTAGCTCTAACTGCAGCCTGATTTCTTTTTCAGTTTCTTTAACAGTTGTCGTATGTGGCAATGCTGATTTTCAGATCTGAAGAACTCTTACTCTGAGTCTTAGGCGTCATACAGGTACCCACAGTTCCAAGGAAATACCAGGTTAGACATACATAGCCCAGCCTCTCAAAATCTAGAAATAACAATTACAGCGCCAGACTAAATGTGAGCTTACAATCTAGACTCCAATTGTATTTTCTAAATGAGACCGTACAGTATTTGCTCTTTTGTTCTGGCTTATTTTGCATCACATAATGTCCTAGAGGTTCATTCCCCTGGCTGCGTGCCTCACGACTGCGTGCCTTTCTGTAGCAGCACAATAGTCGGTCATACGTCTACACCACAGTTCGCCATTCTACTTCTCAGTCAGTGTATCCTTTGGCCATCTCCGTCCATTGGGCATCATGAATAATGTCCAAAATAAACAATCCATGTCACACATTATCCTCACCTAGCGAAACAATCATCAGTACTCTCAATTTTAGACCATTTTCATTGCTCCCAAGAGAAAAATAACTGATAAACACACCCACACCAAATAAACCATCCAAACCTCCCCTTACCTCTCATCCTCCCCCACCCCCCACCAATTATTTACCCCTGGTATTGCAGTGGTACTGTTGATGTCTCTGTTAGACATAGCCCATTGTATGTCATAGCAGTTTTCCCCCATACCCCGATATTATAAACTCTTTGTACAAGATTCATACCTTTGAAGTAGTTCATGCAAGAACTTATTTATATTTGTAGTGTTAATCGGTGGGATACATGGATCTATACAACCCCTTTCAATCATATTCACCTTCAATATGACAATATTACTTACAGACCTACTAATGAACTGCCTTCACTTTTACCCATTCCCTTATATTTAAGTTCAACCTCATAAACTGAACATTCACCCATCTCTAGTTTTGTGTATCTCTAGGTCCCCTATATTCTTTATTATAAGCCTCTGAGTTTATCTTTACTAAGGTCATAAAAGCGAAATCATACAGTATCTATCCTTTTGTGTCTGGCTTATTTCATTTATTATGTCCTCAAGTTTCATCCATATTGTCTTATGCTTCAAGATGTCATTTCGTCCTACTGCTGCCTAATATTCCATCGTATGTATATGCCATATTTTGTTTTATCCACTTGTCTGTTTCTGGGTGCTTGGATTGTTTCCATCTTTTGGTAATTGTGAATAATGCTACTATAAAATTGGTGTGCAATGTCTGTTTGGGTCGCTGCTCTTCTGGGCTTATACTCAGTGGTGCCACGTCATAGGCCAACTTGATATTTAGTTTTCGAAGGAGCTGCCCAACTGTCTTTCGCAGCAACTGTACCAGTATACATTCCCACCAGCAGTGAGAATTTCTCCACACCCTCTCCAACATTTCTAGTTTCCTATTTGTTTAATAGACATTTCGTGACTTTTATGTATTAATATATATTAGGCAACCTTTAAAGTACTTTGACAATGTATTGCCAATTGTCCTCCAGTTTAAAAAGTATTTTCCTAACATAGACATTTTCTTTGACTCTGCAGGTCTGGCTTCAATTGAAATTTTTTTCCTTGCTATTGCTGAAACCTCCGTGGCTCTTGGTGTAAGGTCGCCCTCTACAGTTTGTTCTAATTAAATACTAGTTAAGATACACCTTTATTAAAATTTACTTTTTTGGTAAACAGGGACTAAATTCCCTCTTAATTCAACTCCCCCTGAGTGAGGTTCTTTTGCAGCAGCTAAAATTTGTATTGACAATAATGGTAATCTATATTGATGTAAGGAAAATCCACCCCCCGCCCCAAATGGTTGTCTTCTGTTTGCTTCTCACCAGCAGTAGTCCCTTAGAGAATTTATATTATATTGAAGATAGAGAAAAAGTCCTATTTAAAAATACCTTGGATTTGAGCCCATTTTGCTTTTTAAAAGGGAAGAAGAAACATATATTATGATATGTACCAGACCAGAGTATCTTTTTGGGGAAAGGTCCAGTTAATAGCTGAATCAGGCTTGATTCTTCTTTCTGTTGTTAAGTCAGAGTGTCTTTTAAAAAATTTTAGAATAGAGGTTTTTAAAAAATTCTCTGCTCAAATAAAATGTGCCAATATTTATTTACACCTGATAGAAAGTTGGAAATAATGTGGGAGGAAGTATTACAAGTCAAACTTCATTTAGTTTGAAAATTTATTTCAAGGTCTATTATGCATCCTTTCTTTGTGAGATTCATTCTCCCCAATTATGTTTACAGGCAACTTCATTAGTTCATTCATCTATTCATCCAACAAAGATTTATTAAACACCTAGCGTATGCAAGACAACCATCCTAAAACTACAAGAAAAACAAGGTGGTTAAAAGCATCATGAAACAACGTGGGAAACAAAAACATGATGCCAGCTCTCTAATAGCATTAGAGCTATTGAATGAGTAAGACAACCACACAAGTAACCATAATAATTGTTGACAAGACAGAAAGGCAGGAAGTTCAATGAATAAGTCTCATATCTAGAATTCCAAAAGTCTTTTATCTGTTCATTCATTCATAAACGATTTACTCTGTGGTTCCTCAGAAGGTTAACCATAGAATTACCATATGACCCACCAATTTTACTCTTAGGTATATACCCCAAAGAATTTCAAGCAGAGACTCAAATAGGTACTTGTACACCAGTCTTCATAGCAGCATTATTTACAATAGCCAAAAGGTGAAAGCAACCCAAGTGTTCATCAGCAGATGAGTGGATAAACAAAATGTGGTATATACACACAATGGAGCATTTTTCAGTCTTAATATTCTGAATTTTACATGCTACATTATAGATGAAACTTGAAATTATTATTCTGACAAATGTTGTGCAATTTCACTTATACGAAATACTTAGAATAAGCAAATTATAGAGACAGAAAGTAAACTCGAGGTTACCAGAAGCTGGGGAGGAGGAGGAATGGGGAGTTATTACCTAATGGGTATAGAGTTTCTGTTTGGAATGATGAAAACATTTTGCGATGGATGGTACAATATATAACATTGTAAATGTAATTAATTTAGAGGGGGCAGGAAGGAGCACCTGGGGATGAAGCCAAAGAGGTAGACAGGGATTGGTTATGGAAAATTGTATCGTGGTTCCATCAGCACTGTTAAAATCAAATGTCACGGGTGGCTGCCATGGCTCGGCAGGCAGAGCTCCGACCTGCCGTGCTGGAGGTCTGGAGTTCGATCCCTGGTGCCTCCTGCCCATATGCAAATTAAAAAAAAAAAAAAAATCAAATGTCACTGGCTGGTGCGATGGTGGCTCAGAGGCAGAATGCTTGGCTGCCATGCCAGAGATCTGGGTTCGCTTTCCTGGTGCCTGCCCATGTGAAAACAAAAACAAAAACATCAAATGTCACCAACAAAAGAAAAACGTTGATAAACAAGACATCATCAAAATTAAAAACTTTTGAGCTTCAAAGGATTCCGTCAAGAAAATAAAGAGAAAGCTAAGAGAATGGGAGAAAAATTTTGCAAATCATACATCTGATGAGGGACTTGTATCTAGAATATGTAAATAATCTTATGACTCAATAATAAAAAGATAAGTAACACAATTTTTAAAAATGGGGAAAGGATCTGAGTAAAGAAGACATATGAATAGCCAATAAGCACATGAAAAGTTGCTCAACATCATTAGCTACCAGGGTGTTCTAGTTTGCTAGCTGCTGGAATGCAAAGTACCAGAAACAGAATGGCTTTTAAAAAGGGGAATTTAATAAGTTGCTAGTTTACAGTTCTAAGGCTGAGAAAATGTCCCACATTTAAAGCAAGTCTATAGAAATGTCCCATCAAAGACATCCAGGGAAAGATACCTTGGTTCAAGAAGGCCAATGAAGTTCAGCGTTTCTCTCTCAAGTGAGAAGGCACATGGTGAACACAGTCAGGGATTCTCTCTCATCTGGAAGGGGACATGGCAAACATGGTGTCATCTGCTAGCTTCTTCTCCTGGCTTCTTGTTTCATGAAGCTCTCCGGGAGGTGTTTGTCTTCTTCATCTACAAAGCACAGGCTGATGGACTCTCTGCTTCTCTGCAGCATTCTCTGCTCTCTCCGAATCTCCTTCATTCTCCAAAGTGTTTCCTCTTTTATAGGACTACAGAAACTTATCAAGATGCACCCAAATGGGTAGAGACACGTCTCCCCTAATCCAGTTTAACAACCACTCTTGACTGGATTACATCTCCAGGGAGATGATTTAATTCCAGATTCAAACATACAGTATTGAATAGGGATTATTTTGCTTTTACGAAATGGGATTTTGATTAAAACCTGGCTTTTCTAGGGTCCATATATCTTTCAAACCAGCACAAAGGGAAATGAAAAATCAAAACCACAATGAGATGCCACTTCACTCCCATAAGGATAGCTATAACCAAAAAGACAGATAATAACAAGTGTTGGTGAGGATGGATAGAAATTGGAACTCTTATATACTGTTGATAGGGATGTAAAAGGGCAACCACTTTGGAAATTAGTCTGATAGTTCCTCAGTGGTTAAACCATATGAGCCAGCAATTCTAGTCTTAGGTATATATACCCAAGTATATACCCAAGAGAAATGAAAACATTTCATACAATGTTTACACAAAAACTAGTACACGAATGTCAATTTCAACATTATTCATAATAGCTTGAAAAAGGAAATGATCCAAATGTCCATCATGTGATAAATGGACCAGCAAAATGTGACATATCTACACATTTGATTATAATTCAGCAATAAGAAGGAATGAAGTACTGATACATGCTGCAATTTGGATGAACCATGAAAACATTATAAATGAAAGTACCCAAGTCACAAAGACTATATAGTGTATAATTCCATTTATATAGAATGTCCAAAATAGACAACTCTGCAGGACAGAAAGTAGACTAGTGGTTGCCTAGGGCAGAGGAAATGGAGAGCTTGGAGTTGATGGTCAAGGATATGGGGTTTCTTTTTAGGTGATGAAAGTGTTTTAAAATTGATTGCTACAATGATTGTACAACTCTGAATATACTAAAGGCATTGAATTACATACTTTACATGTATTAAATGTGAATTAGATCTCAAAAAAGCTGTTGGAAAATAAATAAAATATAACATATCAGAAAAAAATATTAACACTATTGATCCAGTAACTCTACTCCCAGAAACCAAGGAAAACAAGATGTTTGTCATGTTGCTCAAAGGCTGAGGGCTGCAGCACTTAGCAAGTCTCCCTTAGAGTTTAAATTTGCCCAGTCCAATTCCAGTGTGTTCTCGTATCACCAGCCACCCTGCTCGTCAACACTGATCTCTCATTGCCCTACTTGCAGGAGATTCTTGGCCTAAAACTCTCTAATATCCCATGTAACCATTTTTTCCTTTCTTATGGTAAACAAATGGGACTAACAGACCATGGTTATTTTCTATTTTTCTCAAGTAAGTTACATGAAGGGCTTTCTACATCTTTGTTAGAAGATAGACTGACTTCATATTACAACACAGGACAGGTACATCTAATCCTTGGAAATTCCCTGTTTGCCTAAAAGATTGAGCTTGCTTTTTTGGGCTTTCTATGGTTTTACTCAACAACAACAAAAAACTTTCAAAAGAGCTGTCTGTTACCTTTTTTTTTGCTGTAGCGGGATTTGGGATTGGTCTAGTTTGCTAGCTGCTGGAATGCAACTTACCAGAAACAGAATGACCTTTAAAAGGGGGAATTTAATAAGTTTGCTAGTTTATAGTTCTAAGGCCGAGAAAATATCCCAATCAGAACAAGTCTATAGACATGTCCAGTTTAAGGCATCTGGGGGAAGATACCTTGTTTCAAGAAGGCCAACGACGTTCAACATATCTCTCTCAGCTGGAAAGGCACATGGTGAACATGGCAGTGTCTGCTGGCTTTCATGTGGCTCTACCAAAAGAGGTTCTCTCCAAAATGTTTCCTCTTTTAAAGGACTCCAGCAAGCAACTCCACCTTCGGTGGGTGGAGACACACCTCCACGGAAATCATCTAATCAAAAGTTACCACCCACAACTGGGTGGGTCACATCTTCATGGAAACAATCAAAATGCTCCCACTGAGCAATATTGAATGAGGATCAAAGGGCATGGCTTTTACCAGGGTCCACGACAGATTCAGACAGGCACATTCCACCCTTTGGACCCCAAAAAGACATGCTCTTTCCAAATGCAAAATACATTCATTCCATAACAATATCAGAAAACCTTAAACCTTTCAGTAGCAATACAAATGAAGTACCAAATTAGAGACATTATAAAATCTCATCAAGTCAGTTGCAGGCATGGTCTGTCCTAAGGCAAAATTCTCTCCATTTGCTCTGGACCTTTGAAAACTCATAACAAGTTATTTGCTGCCAACATACAAAGGAGGAACATTCATAGGATACATATACACATTTCCGTAGGGAGGAAGGTACACAGGGGTCACTGGACCCATACAGTTTCGAAAACCTGCAGGGCAAAGTCCATTAGATTTCAAAGTCTGAGAGTCATTTATCCTCAGGGCTTTAGAGCGTGGCAGTCCCACCCTTTCCAAGGGCCTACACAGAGGCCTGGACACTGGGGAGACCACCTTTTTCTTGGTTCCACCCTTTCCAAGCATTGGGGCCACACCCAGTCTCTCTGCCATCTCCAGGGCACACGCTCAACCCCTCCATGTGGTGGCAGCCAGGCTTTCCCCAAACCCCAAGGAATGTGCTTCACCCTCTCCAAGGCCTGAGGTGGCATGACTCTTCCACTGCAATGAGGTGGAAGGTCCATCCTCTACCTTCGGGGCAAATTCACCCTCTTCACGGGCTTGGGTGGGTCCGTTCTCCTGGCCCAAGGCTTCTTTACTTCAGACCTCAGCCTCCATGGTTTTGCCTCTGAAGTTACTTTTCCTCCAATGTGTCCCTTCTCTGAACCCCACAGTCTAGACTGGCAGCGGCTCTGTTTATACAGGTCCCACAGCACTCTCGTTGGCTTTCTATGCAGTAGCCTTGGATCATGCCCTTCAGACATAAGGAGTTTCCACAAATCCTTCCTGGATAACTCCATGTCCGATCCTGACTTTCTCTGAAATGGCTGACTGGTTTCACATTTGGTTAAATCCTCATACAGGGCACTATTCTTTGGGGTCTCCCTTTCTGGAGGCCTAGAATTTTCCAGGACCTCAATTTCTGGTTTCTTTTTACTCAAGAGTTCAGTTTTCAGCTTATCTCTCTCCTGTTGCATTTCACTATAAACTGTGAGGAGAAACCAGGCTGCCCTTTTGACATTTAATTTGAAGATCTTTTCTGCTAAATATCCAAGTTCATGGCTTTTAAAATCTACCTTCCAGCCAAAGCCACTAGTCAACTTTGCCAGATTATCTGCCATTTTAATACAAGAATCGCCTTCCTTCCAGTCTGTAATGACACATCTCATTTCTGTCTAAGACTTTATCAGAAGTGTCTTTAGAGTCCACATATCTACCAACAGTCTCTCCAAAGCATCCTAGGCTTTCTCTATCAAACTTCTCACAACTCCTCCAGATTCTTCCCCTTATCCATTTAAAAAGCTGTTCCAACATGTTTGGTATTTGCAAACTGCAGCAGCACCCCATTACTAAAATCTGTTCTAGTTTGCTAGCTGCCGGAATGCATTATACCAAAAATGGAATGGCTTTTAACAAGGGGAATTTAATAAGTTGCTAGTATACAGTTCTAAGGTTGGGAGAATGTCCTAATTAAAACAAATCTATAGAAATGTCCAATTTAAGGCATCCAGGGAAAGATACCTTGGTTCAAGAAGGCCAATGACGTTCAACGTTTCTCTCTCAGCTGGAAAGGCACATGGCAAACATGGCAGCGTCTGCTGGCTTCGCATGTCTCTACCAAAAGGGACTCTCCCCAAAATGTTTCCTCTTTTAAAGGATTCCAGCAAGCAATTCCACCTTCAGTGGGTGGAGACACACCTCCATGGAAATCATCTAATCAAAAGTTACCACCCACAATTGAGTGGGTCATATCTTCATGGAAACAATCAAAATGCTCCCACTGAGCAATATTGAATGAGGATCAAAGGGCATGGCTTTTCTGGGGTCCACCACTGATTCAGACCAGTACAGTGACTCTGATGGCCAGTTAGGCTGCTCTTTCCACTATGGTTTTGCAGTTCTTGGAAGACACATTGTGAGCAATCTCAGTACATTATCATTTGTTGCACATTAGCAACACTTCCAGCTCCCTGACATTGAGGACCAGAAATGTTCAGAAACCACTGGTCAGCATGTGTTTTGCTTTCTTGTTGTTTCCATAACCATTATTGGCCATCAAGATCTGACCTTTCGTGGGAGATGGCCCCCAGGGATGAACGTGGTCCTAGCACTATGGGATCAACAATGCCATCCTGACAAAAAAGGGGGAAAGAAGTGTAACAGATAAGATATCAGTGGCTGAGAGAGTTCAAATAGAGTCGAGAGGCTACACTGGAGGTTACTTTTATACATGCTTCAGTTAGACATTACCACCTATCATGACTTGCCAAACTCCAACCAAAACCATTCCTGCCAATCCTAAAGGACACCTGGGGTGTTATATAAGATTCCACAAAGGTTCCATGCACTAGGGTACCTCTCCAAAACCTACAACCTCCAGTTGGGTCCCTGGACCATGTAAGCCCTGAAATGCAGAGGGACCAGCTTTCCAGAACATCAACTAGTTCCATCCCCCTACCCCATATTATCGACAGCTCCTTCCAACATGAAAAAGTTGGACTGAGAATAGCCCAAATACCCCTAAAGAATGGGAGGAAGAACAAAGGTGATGGTGGAGTTATACAGAGAAGGTAGGGTTTAACAAATGAGTGCTGAATCATTATACTGATATTTCTTTTAGCCTCCAATACCTTAGAGCAAGCAGAAATAAACACCTAAAATTGTGGAATTGTAACCCATACCAAACTCTGAAATCTGTTGTACAACAAATTGTTGTGATGTGCTTTAAAATTTATTGCTTTAATGCATATATATTATTTAAAGAGAAGGAGGAATATAAGAGAAGATAGGATTTAACAAATGAGTATGACTGTTGAATCATTATATTGATATTTCTGTTGGTCTCTAGTGTCCTGGAGCAGCTAGAGGAAAAATGAAAAATCATGGCACTGTAACCCAAACCCAACTTTAAAATCTGTTCTGTAACTACTTATTAAAATGTACTTGGAAATTTATTGCTTTTTTGTATCTATGTTATATTTCACAATTCTAAAAAAAGTTACAATAAAGAAAAAGATCTGACCCTTAAATCTTCTTGTACCCTGTTGTCAGTGCCTCTGAATTTCTGCTAGTTAGTCTTAGTACTGACATATGGGTCTAACATGTGGGATGAACTCCTTGGTCCTCTTTTTGACCATTTTGGGCTTCACGAAGGATCTGAAGTTAGCCAGGTAGAAGGAGACTGCCACCTCCATAGGCAGTGCTGAGAAAGAAAGCTTGAACATGTTTTGTAATGTTTCAATTAGCAATTAAAGAGAAGTTTTGGAAAAAGATATGTTGAATTCCTCTACTGGCCACAGTTTACCTTCTCTAAACAAAGGTAATCAAATGGACTTGAATGGCTCCCTGCTATGAAAGATTAGCCTGCCAGAACTGCTAAGACTTGCTTTAAGTCTTGGGGCTTCCTTTATGCTTCATCCCCAAGTCACCAAAAGAACAGTCATCTGAGGTCCCAGAACCTTGGAACACCTAGGCAGTTGAAGAACATTACCTTCAGGAGAAAATCTGGAAGCAGGGCAATATCTGAATATTGTATACTTCTGCTTTTTTTTTTTTTTAATTTGCATATGGGCAGGAGGCACCAGGGATCGAACTCCAGACCTCCAGCACGGCAGGTCGGAGCTCCGCCCGCTGAGCCACGGCAGCTGCCTTATACTTTTGCTTTTGTAGAGAAAAATGGACACAAACTTGAAGTTCTGAAGTTTATCTTAAACTAATGAAAAGACTATGTATGTCCAAACCCTGAGAGGAATCATTTCTATTTGGGGGTGTTTCCTCAGACACCCATTTCCTGCGTACCCTCAAACTCTCTCCCCTCCCTCTGCATCCCTCTGGCCTCAGTCTCCATCCTGTAGTTCCCCAGCCGATGTCTTCCCTAAACCACCTTCCATTCTTACCTCGGCCACTGTCCCATGGCTCTTGAAGCCACCCAACCCCATATTCTTTCTCTTAGTCTCCACAGCTCCTGGACTGTGGCAGCCTCACTCACCTCTCATGCATCTGTCTTTACTTCCCACCATATTCTTTAGTTTCCTGGTCCACTTTATCTACATGTTTTTAGTTAAAAAATGAAATGATTTATTTAAAGAAAATGCTAGGTAAAATAAAGTATGCAAGCATATCAAAAGCGTGAAGTGATGCACAAAAACCAACATTTAGGAAGGACTGCACTAAGAATCAAAGAATATAAAATAAAATGAGAAACCTTTTGTCCACCCTTAAAACTGACAATACCCTGTGCTGTGGAGAACATGGGGCAAACAGCTGGATAGAGGAAATCACCACAGTGGTCTGCAGTCTTTCTTGAGAAAGATGAGCCCTTTTTGAGCTCCAAGGCACTGAGCTTCCCTTGCCTGGAAGTAGCCAAACTCTACTGCCCTGAAAGGCAGAGGGATCATTTCTTTTTGTTGGAGGGCATCATGGTTAGGTTCATGTGTCAACTTGACCAAGTGGTGGTACCTGTTTATCTGGTTGGGAAAATGCTTGCCTGTCTGTTGTGATGAGAACATTTCATAGAATTAAATCATGATCACATCAGCTGCATCTACAGCTGATTCCATTTGTAATCAGCCAAGGAGAGTGTCTTCTGCAATGAGTGATTCTTAATCTAATCACTGGAAGCCTCTTAAGGAGGATTCAGAAGAGACAGGCTCTTTTCCTGCTTCGGCTGGTGAGCCTCTCTTGTGGAGTTCATCCAGACCTCCATCGGAGTCGTCGGCTGCACAGCCTGCCCTGCGGATTTTGGACTCTGTGTTCCCATGGTTAAGTGAGACACTTTTATAAATTTTATATTTGTGAGTGTTCCCTGTTAATTCTGTTTCTCTAGAGAACCCTAACTGATACAGAGGGCCTTTTAAAGGCCCTATATTTCTATATGACAGCTTATATCAGCTGGCCTTACTTAACCATCAGGTAAGTTTCATTTGGCTCCCAGTTTTTTATAGGTTTAAAATTAGCTGCTGAGAAGAATTTTAAATAGTTTATGTAAATACTCTGCTCTTGAGGAAGTGGAGCCTTCTTAAGTGTGGGCTGGGGATAGTGACTTCCTTCCAAAGAGTACGGTATGGAAAGGGGTGTAGGTGGGATAAGTAGCTTTAAAGTGGAGAAACTCGACAAAGACTATCTCAGTCAGGTGATCAAGGTCTACAGCAACGGTGATAGGACAAGTTGACTGTATGCACCATTGATGTGATGTGCTGGTAAAGGCGTTTTACCACCGTAGTCTTCCTCTCCCCAACCCATAGCCCCTGTCTAATCATGAGAAAAATATCAGAAAACCCCAACTGATGGGCATTCTACAAAATACCTGACCAGTACTCCTAAAACTGGCAAGATATCAAAAACAAAGAAAATCTGAGAAGTTGTCATAGCCAAGAGGAATCTAAGATGACGGGCTGACTAAATGTAATACAGTAGCTGGGTGGAATCCTTGAACAGAAAAAGGACATTAGGCAAAAAAACTAATAAAAATATTAATAAGATATGAACTTTAGTTAGTGTCTTAGTTTGCTAGAGCTCATAAACTGCAATATACCAGAAATGGGTTGGCTTTCACAATAATATTTATTAACTTGCAAGTTTATAGTTCTGAGGCCATGAAAAATGTCCAAATCAAGGCATCAACAGGCAATGCTTTCTCTTTGAAGACTGGCTACCAGCCATCCTCAGCATCTCTGCTACATGGCCAGGCACATGGCAAGGTCTGCTCGTCAGTCCCTTCTCTCCAGGGTTTCATTACTTCCAGCTTCTGGCTTCAGTTGCTTTCTGTGATTTCTCTCTGTTTTCTGTGTATCCTTCTCTCAGCTTCTCTGTGTGCTTTTCTGAATTTCACCTCTTATAAAGGACCCCAGTAAAAAGGTTAAGATCTACCTGGGACAGGCCTCAACTGAAATAACCTAATCAAGAGGTCCCACCCACAAGAGGTCTACATCCACAGGATGGATTAGTTTTAAGAACATGATCTTTTGGAGTATAAGCGGCTTCAAATCAGCAAAGCTAGTAATAATATATCAATATGGGTCCATTAATTGTAATAAAATGTACCTATTATGGATTGAATTATGTCCCCCATGATAACATGTTCAAGTCCTAAGCCCTGGCCCAATGGATGTGAACCCATTTGTCAATTGGATCTTTACTGCTATTCGTTAAGGAGAGGCCAAACAGAATCAGGGTGAACTTTAATCCAATACGACTGGAGTTGTTATAAATAGAGAAAATTTGAACACAGATGACTGATGCAGATCAGGAACAGTCATGTAATGGAGGCAAAGAGATTGAATTTTATGATGGATTACCAGCAAGCCACCATCAGAATTCTACAGACTTCAGAGAAGGAAGAGCCTGCCAACATCTTGATTTTGGATTTCTAGCCTTCAAAACTGCAAGACAATAAATTCCTGTTGTGCAAACTGACCAGTCTGTGGTATTTGTTATAGCATCCCCTGCAAACCAAGACAGTACCAAACTAATGAAGGTATTAAATAATAGGGGAAACTGAGTGTAGTATATATGGGAACTCTCTGTGCTATCTTTTGATATTATTCCATAAATCTAAAACTCTTCTAAAAATTAAATTTTATTTTAAAAAATAAAATGAAAGGATAATATCTCGATACATTGAAAAAGTTATCTGCTAACATCTAAAAATCAGAAGATATCCAGCCTCTCTTAAATATTTGGAGATCTGGCAATATCCGTTTCTTACAGGAGATAATCATATGGACAGTGGCTGCCCCTGAAACAGCTAGCACTCTCCAATTCTTACAGTTGTACCACTCTTCTAACCAGCCAGCTTCACTCACTTTTTGACCCACTGGGTCTCTGTAGGCTTCCAAATTTACTACCTATAGCCTGAAGGAGAGACGGCTGGGGAGGCAGCCTGAGCTGGCTGAGGCCAGCCCTCATTCTAGAAGTACAGTTGTGTGGGAACAGGGGCAAAGACTCCTGGAATGGAGATCTGGTCCGTGCCCAAGCATCCCCTCACCCCGGCAGTTTGCCCCTCTGCCGGCCGCTCTGCCTCATGGTCTCTGCCTGAGTTGTCTTGGTGACTAAAGGTGTTGGGACTGAGACTGGGGCATATCAGCTACACCCTGAGCGGCGATTGGGAAAGGAGGGTAGCAGACACTGGGGTAGCATACGGGCATGGATAAGTAGCCACAAGATAGCAAGGAAAAGAACAAGTTGCCAAGCAGTATATTTAATGTAATCCTGTTTTCTAACTCTGTGTGTGTATGTGTGTGTGTGTGTGTGTG
>PVIY010034014.1:0-27530 GCA_004026745.1 Myrmecophaga tridactyla | reverse complement strand
ATTTTAAAAGCCATGAACTTGGATATTTAGCAGAAGAGATCTCCAAATTGAATGTGGAAGGTGCAGCCTGGTTTTTCCTCGCAACTTATACTGAAATGCAACAGGAAAGAGATAAGCTGAGAACTGAGCTCTTGGGTACAAAGAAAGCAGAAATTGATGTTCTGGAAAATTCTGGGCTTCCAGGAGGGGACACCCCAAAGAATGGTGCCCCATGTCAGGATTTGGCCAAATGTGAAATCGGTCAGCTATTTCAGAGAAAGCCAGGATTGGACATGGAGTTATCCAAGAAGGATTTGTGGAAACTCCTTATGTCTGATGGGCATGATCCAATGCTACTGCATAGAAAGCCAATGAGAGTGCTTTTGAGCCTGTATAAATAGTCGCTGCCAGTCTGGACTGGGGGTTCAGAGAAGGGACACGCTGGAGGAAAAATAATTTCAGAGGCATAACCATGGAGGCCAGGGTCTGAAGTCAAGAAGCCTCGGGCCAGGAGAGTGGACCCACTCAAGCCCATGGAGAGGGTGAGTTTGCCCCAAAGGCAGAGGATGGGCCTTCCACCTTATTGCATTGGAAAAGTCATGCCGCCTCAGGCTTTGAAGAGGGTGAAACACATTCCTTGGGGGTTGGGGAGAGCCTGGTTGCCACCACATGGAGGGGTTGAGCATGTGCCCTGGAGATGGCAGAGAGCCTGGGTGCAGTGTGGAGAGGGTGGAGCCAGGAAAATGGTGCTCTCCCCAATGTCCCCCAAGTTTGAGTTCAGAGAGAGGCAGGCCTCTGTGTAGGCATTTGGAAAAGGTGGGACTGCCACTTTCTAAAGTCCCGAAGATAAGTGATTCTCAGACTTTGTAATCTAATGGACTTTGCCCTGTGGGTTTTTGAAACTGTATGGGTCCAGTGACCCCTGTGTTCCTTCCTCCCTATGAAAAGGGGTATATGTATCCTATGAATGTTCCTCTTTTGTATGTTGGCAGCAAATAACTTGTTTTGAGTTTTTATAGGTCCAGAGCCAGAGGAGAACTTTGCTTTAGAACAGACCATGCCTGCAACTAACTTTGATAGGAGTTTGTACTGTTTCTAACTTTGTATTTCATTTGTATTGCTACTGAAATGGTTTAAGGATTTCTGATACTGTGATGGAATGAATGTATTTTGTATATGGGAAAAACATGTCTTTTTTAGGATCCAGAGGGTGGAATGTGCTGGTTTGAAAGGATGTATGTACCCTCGAAAACCCACGTTTTAATCCTAATTCCATTTTGTAAAAGCAGCCATTTCTCCTAATCCCTATTCAGTACTGTATGCTTGAAACTGTAATTAGATTATCTCCCTCAAGATGTGACTCAATCAAAAGTGGTTGTTAAGCTGGATTACATAAACACATGTCTACACCCATTCGGGTGGGTCTTGATTACTTTATTGGAATCCTATAAAAGAGGAAACATTTTGGAGAAAGTGAGAGATTCAGAGAGAGCAGAGAATGCTGCAGTACCACAAAGCGGAGAGTCCACCAGCCAGCGGCCTTTGGAGATGAAGAAGGAAAATGCCTCCTGGGGAGTTTCATGAAACAAGAAGCCAGGAGAGAAAGCTAGCAGATGATGCCATGTTCGCCATGTGCCCTTCCAGCTGAGAGGGAAGGCCTGATAATGTTCACCACATGCCTTCTCACTTGACAGAGAAACCCTGAATTTCATCAGCCTTCTTGAACCAAGGTATCTTTCCCTGGATGCCTTTGATTGGACATTTGTATAGACGTGTTTTGATTGGGACATTTTCTCGCCCTTAGAACTGTAAACTAGCAACTTATTAAATTTCCCCTTTTTAAAAGCCATTCCATTTCTCGTATATTGCATTCCAGCAGCTAGCAAACTAGAACATCAACCTATGATAGAAATCAGATCATGGGTTGCCTGAGGTGGGTGGCAGCACAGAGACCTTCACAAAGAGATGGGGGGATTTCTAGGATGATGGAAATGTTCTATATGTTGATTGGAGTGATGAGTTACACATATGTATGTATTTGTGAACTTGTATTTGAATGTACTTTTAAATCTATACATTTTATTTCATATAATTTATATCTAAATAAAGTTGACTTTTTGAAAAAATGGTAATAGTGTCAACTCCGGACACTTGTAAAAAGATTCATTGATTCAAGAGCACAAGAAAAGGGAGAGGTGGGAAGCAAATCTTCTATTAAAATATTTTAAAGTGCATATACATACAAACCAAGGAAATCAACTGCACAAAAATGGAGTTAGAAAACTGAAAGATGAATTCATACATCAATGAGGCAATAGGAAAATTTTTTATTAGAGTGATAAATTGGTTATAGATTACAAACCATTAAATAACAAAATAAAGAAGAAAAAACATTTTTCAACTCTACTCTCATTCTAAATCTATGTTGGATCAAGAGAAAATCAAGAAACAACATTCCAGTCAAACTGGAGTAAATTTATAACTCAGGCATACTTTCTACTTAAGTTGGCCTCCATATGTTTGCTGTAAAACCAAAAATTATATCAGAAATTTATATTTTGAATTTAAAAAGAATAGTGCAAAAACTGTCAGAAATTGCATATCATAATTGTGAAAAAAAGTGATTTTTAAAAATTATTCCTCAATTATGGATAAATTTTTCATTTTTGTTAAATGCAATAGGATCTCCTAGAAAAAGGAGAGAAATCATAGACTATGTTCTTACAATGTCAGTTCATTTCTTTGTGTGGATAAATTACGTGTCTTCTAGGTTTCTTGACCTAATTCATGTAAACAATGGTACTAATCAAATGTATATAACAGAAAAGATCTAACACTTCATTAACCATAAATTGATTGAGACTACATATAAAAATTTATGACCCAAAATGGTTTGTAATCTTTATTGTTTATGAAACATAAAGACTAGGCTTCACAGAATATAAACTCAAGTATTCTCCAAAAGGTCATAGAACACTGAAACTCATTTCAAAATGGTTAAAAATCCGAAGATATTTTTGACATATTTTATGCCACATAGCACTTTGCGATATTTCAAAATAACTCACCTTTAAGTTTCAGAAGATTTCAACATGAAAGCCTTCTCGAAAGCTAGTCTTTTTAAAAATGATTCTCAGCCTATCGATTTGGTATCAGTAAGAAGAGTTTTATAGATAACTTTGACTTCAAGGCCAACCCAATTCCTTTTAGGGAGCTGTTGAAGTAAAAATAAATTCTAAACTATGTCATTGTCCTGACAGTGTATGCAAAAGCTGGTTCATGTTCGCTATTACATAACTAGTATTTAGAAATAGTGGTAATAATGCTAAATAAACCTGATGTTATAAAATAAAAATGTCATCAAATTACATCTATTTACTAATCTAGTTAAACTAACTTTTTCTCCCAAAGCTAATTAAGAAAACTCAAATGACTAACAGCTCAGGTTATGTAATACCATGCCTTAGTATATTTTGCATATATTAAGCAGTGGGAGAGTGTTCCTTCACTGAGTTTAGAAAAACCTTAAATTTTAATCTATGTAAAATAAAGCCTGATAATCTAATTTGACATATCTTGAGAAACCTGAAGGCTACAGAAACCCCACTGTGCCAATAGATGATTAGTTAATAAAGGAAAAACAGCCTGACACCAAGGTGAGCGATAATTAAACCTGTAGTGAAATCCTCTGATAGAATTCAATAAAGTGGCACATTGTTAGCAGAACAATGTTTCCTCAAAAGACACTGGTGGGTAAACTTCAAAATAAAGAGAGATTCTGTTTAAGGAAAGATGCAGATGCTCGTTCTATGAATTTAAGGCTCTTTGGGTGATGTTCTGTGCAGGCAATGTACTGAATCCTCAGTGTGCTGGATTTCCTCTGCTTTTCCAAACTAATGCAAAGAGAGGGTATTAGAAGTTACAACTTCAATTCATTCATTTCTTCATTTATTTCCTCAACAGCTTTTTTGTTTGCTTGGTTGGTTGTTTCTTTGGAGGAAGGAAGGTTCTATGAAGAGATGGGAAGCCAAGGTTGAATAAAAACAAAATCATGACCCTGGAAAGGGCTTGTGATAGCACAGATTTAAAAATACATGTGAAAGTGCTAAAGGGGGAAAGAAGAAAACCCTAACTCAGCCCAGGACAGTCAGGAAACTATAGATGTAGTGACATTTAGGAGGTGTCTTGAAGAATGACAGGTGTTTGTCAGGTGGTGAAAGGAACTTTAAATAGAGGAAATTAAAAATAGTTAATGGAGTTATGGAAATGAAAGACAATTCATGAAGCTGTAAGGCTGTCAGTTTGGCTCCCGGGTGGTGGAGCACAGCGAAGTGACAAGTAAACAATGAAAGGAAAGACTGAAGTGAGAATACTTTTGACTGTAGTTGTAGACTTTTTCCTATGGACAACAGAAACAGAGCGCCTCAGCAGAGCAGGGGAAGAGGATGATGTTTGCAGGTTTAAATAGCTCCCAGGAGGCACTCAACTACTCTTTTCAGACTCACACATACTTGTAAGGTCCTTGGACAGCTGTAGAGGAAAAAAAAAACTTTGATATTTCACAATCACAAAATTTCATGACTATGACTGTGCTCTACATTAAATATAATTCTGCTTCCTATCATAAAGGAAAACAACCAGAAACACATATGTAAACAGTGAAGATGGGGGAGTGGGGTGAGACACGTACCGGAGGGTCCAGATAAGACTGCCAGATCTAGTTGTCATAAAACAAGGACAGAGCCAGGTAAAGGCAGTGGGGATAGAGCAAGGAGAACTCAGGAGAGATTTGAGGCAGAACCTAGTGGATTTAATGGCATGATTAAGCATTGCTGAGAATATAGGTAAAGGGCAGGAATGCATTTCGTGGGTGCCCAGAGAAGTCTGGACACAGGCTTCACAGAAGCCATTCTTGAAAGGAAAGAGATCTCACACCCTCCCCTACCCCCATTCTTTTTTTTCACTAATCATCTATTTCCAAACCACACTTATGAAATCCCTTCAGGATTATCTTGGTCAGTCCTCTGCCCTTCTTCCAAAGAGATCATCTAATGTTCCCCAAATCTGTCTCTGTCAATAATTGAACATTGACTTTTCTAGGTTTGGAAGCAGGGAATGTTAAATAACTTAGCTATCATGATATTCAATTACACCCTGCAGGAAAATATCAAAATTTGCATAAGATTACATAAGAGATGATCAAAGTACCTATCCCCACCCCCAAAAACAAAAGAGAAACAGTAACTATGTCCCCATTCTCCAATGTTTTCAAGAAATGCGGGCACAGTAGATTTCAAGACTATCCCCTGAAGTGGAAATAAACCTCTGAAGAGATCCACCCTGCACAAAGGTGAAACCAGAGACATTTTCTGCCTCCCCAAAAGGCTCTTCTCCCGAGCTAAAAAGGATTGGAACAGGAGGTGGAGGACAGTGTGACAGATGGAAGTTCTCCATTTTCCTTGGGAGAAAGTTCATCTTGGCACCCTGACACCCACACTCTCTGCCTCTCAGGAAGCAACAAAGGTTCAGACTCTAGAAAGATTTCTTACTTCACATGAATTCAACAGTTTGCCCTTAATTGAAATCTACGAAGTAAAGTAGATACTTAGCCCAATGAATTTTTATCATATGCTGATATAATGATGATGATGATGATGTAAGACCTTCTGGAAAAAAGACAAAAGTGACATCAAGCTTGAAAATTATATTCCTAAACCTTACTTATGATAACAGGTCCTAGCAAGTTCTTTACTTCTCATTAGCAGTTCTTGATCTAAGGAGGATTCTTTGGCTCATCAGCAAACATCAGGCTTCCACCAAGTAGTTCACTCCCTTTCCTGTGCTCAGGCCTCTGGCTCTCACACACGCACAGCTCCTAATGGCCTGCAGCCCAATCTCAAACTCACCACTTCGCAGCAGTATGTCATATTCCATCAGGAGCTACTGTGCAAATAACATATTTCCATTTTTAAAGTCTGAAAAATGTCACAAAAAGCTTTTGGCATTTACATGACTCAGACTCACACCCTCTAATTCTCTCTGCAGCTAATTTCTTCTGTTCGATACATATCCACCACAGGAAACCAGGAATAACGATTACAGGAAAAAACCGAAGTTCGACAGCCCAGCCATTAGCATTCACAAGTCTAAAGAGTAGGGATTTAAATGGCACTATTGACAGTTATTTCTTATATAACGAAAATCAGGACTGTCAACATGTGAGACATTAAAAAGTATTCAGTAATTTTAGTTATAGCCTGTAGGGTTTTTTAATGCATTCCTGAGAACGAGCAAAAACCTACAAAGATGTGCGCCAAGAGGCCTAATAGATCAGAGGAGTGAAATTATATTCAATGTGGGTAAAACAGCTTGCTGTATGTTCTCCAGCTACTGATCTTATCTCTCATAATCATGCCCCATGCTTTGTTTAATGTAGGACCACACTCACTATGAGAGGAAATTCACGCTTGCATTTTATGAGGCTCAGCATGCAAAATCCGCATGCTATGTTTCCATTTCTTCTGTCTCACTTTACATAGCCCGGGCTTTTATCTTTCTGCTGAATAACATTTGTTGTTTTATTTTCGACTACTTAATATACAAGGACTCACCAAAGGAAATGGAGAGACCAGTGGCAGGTCTATCTTAGCCCCAGGAAGAGATTCAAACGCACTCTGAAAATCTGCTCATTTGAATTTGGTTGAATTGTAGGCATCGCCCCAGACAGGAAAAATGTGCATAATTCACAATTGCTCATTGTTAGAGAGTTCTAGGTCAGGTAAAATGGAACAAGCTTCCAAATAGTGCTCATGGTGTGCTGTGCATGCAGCGTGCTAGCACAAACTAACAACCTTCATTTTCTTTTTAAAAGGACCCCAGTGGCCGCAATTGTCTGCAAATTTGAATGTCTGATTCATTCATTGATTCCCACACAACAGATTAGCTAATTGTTATCAAAATGTACAAATGATTAAACAACTAACCTACAACATTTGATTTTGTCCACAAACTATTCAGATAGCTACATTCATCGACAAAATAGCTGGTTACTCTCCTACTGATGAGATTCCTGCAAAACTGAAGAGTTGGACCATAAGCATGTCCAATGAGCAAGCATCATTTCTTTCTTTATTTATCTTCCTTGTTCAATACATAGGATAGGGTTCTGGAGTTATACCTTTTCACCAGGTTATTGACTTAATCAGTTTGTTTCCGAATAAATTACGATTTCCTAATTAAAATCAGCCTCTAGTAAGGTAGCTTCCTAGAAGACTCGAGCAGAAGACTTAGAAGACTCAAGTAGATTTTTCACTGATGTGATTAACACATTAGGCATCTTTGATATAAATAAACGTATTTTAAATAATTTGTGCATTTACATTGCATGCTAATTGAATGGATTACCAAATCCATTGGTAATTGAATTGAATTACGGAATATTTTCTTTTAGTTCAAATTAATTCTGAATTGCTTCTGAAAAAAATTTACCTTATAACCATTAGACCTAATATAAAGTACCATCTCAATGATATCTACTCCATTGTGATTTGAATTTGATTATATTGAAGTCTTTATATAGTTGCCTAACTAGAGGAGCACTAAGCAAAATATTAAGAGCAATGAATACAGCTCTGTCATTAATATATATGCATATAATAAATATATATTTAATAATTTTCTATTAGTTTTTAATATAGTGTTAGGGTCAGAGAGAATGTAAGAACCTACTTTATCTCCAATGAGAAATGATTTAAGGGGTGGGCGCAGACACTGAGAATGACTTATGCACCACTCCTTACCTTTTCAAAAAAGAATGCCTTCTTATTGGATGACGTTCATTTCTCATTCAATAATATATACTAACTGCCTTCCATATTCATGCCTGGTGCTAAAGAAAGAAAGGGATGCAAAGATACATAAACCCTCAAGTAGCTTTCTAATATTAATGCGTTGATCCATTCATTCAATAAGCAAACATTTATTATCTATTAGGAAGTAGTCATTATGTAATGCTGAAAAAAGAATAGGATGAGGACTCAATTCATATGAGCTCACATTTAATTGGGGAGACCAACAGACCCACAAATATTTATTGCACACTGTGTTAAGTGCTAATTATAGTATGTGCCAGGCACCCTTGCAATTTAAGTGGCAAATGGATTCATCCTATGAAGAAGGGGATGGTGGAGAAATGGTTTTGGAGAAGAGAAGGGAGCTAGAAAGCTGCACACAGAAGTGAACATTTAATCAAAGCCATCAAAGTGAATGCACTGGGTGGTGTGACGGTGGCTCAGTGGCAGAATTCTTGCCTGCCATGCCGGAGACTTGGGTGCAATTCGGTTCAATTCCCAGTGCCTGGGCCATGTAAAATTTTTTTTAAAAAAAAAGAAGAAAGAAAGGAAAAAAAGCGATAGTGCCCAGGGAGTGCAAGGGTAGTTCTTTGTTAATTCTTGCCTGACATGCGGTAGACCCAGTTTCAAATGCCGGGCCATGCACTTCCCCAAAACCCAAGCAAACAAACAAAAAAACCAACAAGAAGTCAAAAAAATGGTGCTGCAATAACAGAATACTCACATGGAAAAAGGATGAAATGTGACTTTTGCCATAAAGTATACAAAAAAAAAAAAAAAACAGCTGGTATCCAAGGCAGAGGAGAAGTCTGGGTACCTAAAATAGAACAGTGTGAAGAAGGACAGAGGGTTTGGAAGTGCGTTAGTGAGTCCTTAATTTCAATAAATTGAAAGGAGTAGGTGAATTAAATCTATTGCGACATCTTTCCTTCCATTCAAAGCAGAATTCAGAAACCTGTGACCCTCAGATCATGTTTGGCTCTGGACCTGTGCTTGACTTACACAATGTTTGAATTGATGGACAATATTTCAACATGGGAAAAATTCACAAAAATCTAGACTTCGAGCTTTTTTTTGAAAAAGTAAGGTTTTAGCAAATCAGGAGCAGAGTATTGACATGGAGATAATCTGGAGAGGAGCAGCAACAACCGCCTTTAGAGAAGCATGTACTTTCCAGTTTACTATAATCCTCACTTGAGCAGCTTCATCCATTTATGTTACCTGACAGGCCCTGGTTGGTGTTTTATTTAGATTCCTGATTTAGGGTTTAATAATTACTACAAGGCAATTGACCCTGGGAAGAAAAAGATGAAAAGTAACTCTGAACTGTTAATCTGTCATTTCTCTGATTCAGGTGTCAATGAAGCATTGGAGAGCAACCTGGAATAGAGGAATGAGAAACAGAGAACAAGGTTCATTAAACATTAAAGTGCTTGATTTGGGGGAGAACTTAGTGAGCTTGAAAAAGAAGAAAAAATAAGGAAAGCAGAGCTGCATAATTTTATACTTTGACTATGGGTCAAGTATAAATGTTCAGTTCAAACTAGGAATACACTGTAAGAAATTGAGCTAAAACACTGATTTTTTAAAAAATTCTTGGCTGTGCTTCTTTATTTCTAGATAGTATTCATGTTTTCAAGCCTACCGTTTTTAATGGTTAAAATTCTATTCCTCTCTCAGGGATCTCCTGAGAGTTACTGGCCCCATGCCCACTCGGTGAATTCCAACCTTGGACATTATCTCCAGGTAATTGAAACGTTCACTTAAAAAAATAAAAAAGCCAAGTATCACATAGCATTGTTAACCTCTTCTCAGATAGCCTACTAGGTGTCAGAATTATCTGTAATGCCTCAGGGCTTTCTTGAATAGTGAATATCTTTGCTCACACTGTCAGCATACACCATGTAGGAATAATTATCATTAACCTGAGTCTTATTAAGTTGCCTCCTTATTAATATGTATTGCCAGTCACTATAAGTGCCAAGTTGAGGCAGAAAAACAAAGAGATAGCTGAATAAAGATGGCATTACAGGCTTCAGTAACGTTATTAAAATATTTAGAAAGTAAAGCTAATGAATTCACCTTTCTTCTCAAAACACACATATTCCAAGTACTTCTAACCTTTGAAAAGAACATGTCAGCTCAATAAGATTGTCTAGTCTATAAGGGGAAGGAAAAGAAATACTTGAAAGAGAACCTGACATGATGTATCATTCATTCATAGAAGACAATGGATAAAATCAATGATTTGATCAAAATGCTTGAGAATTATTGAATTCCACGTTCCAAATATGACATTTGGAAACCATGTGCTCAGAACCCACAAATCAAAAGCAGATGAAACATTTGCACTAGCTTTCTAGCAGTTCTTTTTAAAGAGTTCCCAAACTGTAGGGGGTAAATCCTATAGAGAAAGGCACTGGGCCTTAACAACTGTAAGGAATTACTGCTGCAAAATCAGGACCAACCCTGGAGCGAGGCTGTGGGATGAATGGATCGCTTTATCAAAGGGTTAAGCAGCATCGTTAAGGATCCTCAGTGACAGGGTGTTCTGTGCCACAAAAGAATCAGGACATTGTTGAAGGCGTTATGTAAGAAGAAACATAAAATTGCTCCAATGAAGTATATGGAAAATCATGAAAAGGCTCCAAAAGTGAGAATGCTTCATGGCAAATGGAGGGATATTTCAGGCAACCAGATTTCAAAAGAAAAGTTACAGCTGGCCCTCTTAGGCTATACTGCCTTCCCATTTATTGACTTCCAAATGCAACTTGAGATTTCAGCTCTCATTTAAAAATTGTGCCTGGACCTTATTTTTCCATTTTATCTTCTGAGAAAGAGTGAATCAGTGCAGCTGGAAATTTCTGCACAAGGAACTGAGGTAGACGTGGCTGAAGCAGAACCTAATGGTTCCACAACCGTTTATATCCCCCAAACTCCTCCACCCCCCTCCTTGCCTGAACACATCTACTCTTGGTCTAGGTTCAGTTACATGTACGGAGTCTAAACTGTATATAATTTGGGTATCTCTCTTTCAGAAAAAGATCATAGCACTATTAATACAAAATTTGGTATGAATGTGTGTGCTATTTTGAAACTGGTATGTGTCCCAGAAAAACCATGTTCTTTTTCCTAATTCAACAGGGCAGACCTATTGTCCAGGGTGGATCATTTCCATGGAGATGTGAGCTACCCAATTGTGTGGCTGTGATCTTTTTTTTTTTTTTTTCATTTTTTAACTTTTTGTGTATGTGTGTGAAATACAACATATAGACAAAAAAGCAATAAATTTCCAAGTACATTTTAACACGTAGTTATAGAACAGATTTTAAAGTTTTGTATGGGTTATAGTTCCATTATTTTTCGGTTTTTCTTCCAGTTCCTCCAAGACACTGGAGATCAACAAAAATGTCAATATAATGATTCAGCAGCCATACTCATTTGTTAAATCCTATGGTCTCTGTTATACTCCTCTTTAAATAACATATATACTTAAAAGCAATGAATGTCAAAGTACATCACAACAATTAGCTGCAGAACAGATTTCAGAGTTTGGTATGGGTTACAATTCCACAATTTTAGGTTTTTATTTCTAGCTGCTGTAAGGTACTGGCAGCTAAAGGAAATATGAGCATAATGATTCAGCATTCATACTCATTTGTTAAACCCGACATTCTCTGTATAACTCCACCAGCATCTTTGATTTTTCTCCCACTCTTTAGTGGGTGTTTGGACTATGCCCATTCTAACTTCTTCATGTTAGAAAGGGCTGTCGATGATATGGGGTAGGGTAATGGAACTAGTTGATGTTCTGGTTCAAGACTTATCTGCTCCAAGCCCATATGGAGGCTGTGGATTTCTGGAATCTTACCCTAGTGTAGAGAACCTTTGTAGAATCTTATATAATGCCCTAGGTATTCTTTAGGATTGTCAGGAATGTTTTTGGTTGGGGTTTGGTAGGTTATGCTAGGTAGCAATGTCTAACTGAAGCATGTGTAAAAGTGACCTCCAATGTTGCTTCTTGACTCTACTTGAACTCTCTCAGCCACTGATACCTTATTTGTTACACTTCTTTTCCCCCTTTTGGTCAGGATGGCATTGTTGATCCCAGGGTGCCAGGGACAGGCTCAACTCTGGGGGTCATCTCCCACACCACCAGAGAGACTTTCACCTCTGGATTTCCTGCCTCACGTAGTGTGAAAGCCAATGGTTTCACTTGCAGAATTGGGTTTAGAGAGAGAGAAGCCACATCTGAGCAACAAAAGAGGTCCTCTGGAGGTGACTCAGGCATACCTATAGGTAGGCTAAGCTTCTCCACTACATACATAGGCTTCACAAGAGCAGGCCTCAAGATCAAGATCTTGGCCTATTGATTTGGGTGTCCCTAATGTTTGGCACAGTATCTGGGGTTTCCTGGTGGTAACGCTTAATATTCCATAATTATTCTCCCAAACCTCATGGAACTTTGCCAATAGTTTATGATTATTCACTTAATATACTCTGGGAAGTATCCAGGCATTACATTAAGCTATACAGGATTAAAGGCTCTCATTTTTATTGTAGGCCCTCTGAGTTTGGATTGTTTAAGTTTTATCCAGACAGGTTGAGTTAGATCATGTGTACAGAAAATTAAGTTTTGGACATAATAGAATTTTCTTCCTTTGGTCTCAAAGAGTAGGTGAAGTTCTAAAATACAAACAATGTCTTCCTTACCCCTGTATTCTGAATTACCTTAATCCCAATCCAATCAGCTTCATTCTTATCTCTCTTACATATATAAAACAGCTCCTCAAAATCCAGAGATAACAATTACCATTCCAGACTAAATGTGACTGCTGTAAGAGCTTACAATCTAGAACCCTGTTTTTTAATAAGAATTTTCTAAATAGGATCATACAATAATTACTTTTTTGTTTCCGGCTTATTTTGCCTCACCGAATGTCCCACCAGGTTCATTCACATTGTTGCATGTTGCATGCCTCACAACTTCATTCCATTTTGTGGCTGGGATATTTTTTATTAAGTTGTTTCCATGGAGATGTGATCCACCCAACTGTGGGTAGGACCTTTTGATTAAGTGGTTTCCAAGGAGATGTATCTCTGCCCATTCAAGATGGGTCTTAGTCCACTTATTGGAGTCCTTTAGGAGGGAACCATTTTGGAAAGAGTTAAGAGCAGACATAGATAGAGACATTTGGAGATGCAGGAAGAAAATGCCTCTGGGGAACTGTTTGAAACCAGAAGCCAAAGGACCAGTAGATGCCAGCCATGTGCCTTCCCAGCTGACAGAGGTGTTTTAGATGCCATTAGCCTTTCTTGAGTCAAGGTGTCTTTTACTGGATGCCTTAGTCTGGACATTTTTATGGCCTCAGAACTGTAAATTTGTAACTTAATAAATCCCCTTTATAAAGTCAAACCATTCCTAGTATGTTGTATTCTAGCAGCACTAGTAAACTGCAACAACATGGATATTTATTTAGAATTAGAAAAGAAATCACAGAAAAAACAAACTTTTAAAAAGGTGGAAAATATCACGAACATTGTAAAATCCAGAAAAATAACGTGTAAGTCTTGTATTTAATTTACTCTCTGATGTGCCCTCAAAAAGTATTTCTTCCGTTTTTGGCTTCATATTCATCAATCACCTCTACATGTGACAATAATTCTGTAATATACTTTTCTATAAAAAGATAATTCAACCTATCCTCTAGTATAATTGATTGAATTTTTATTGGTAGTAGCAGAGACAAAACATGAAACTTCAACAAAGGCATAATTACCATTTGTAGGACTGCTGGAAGTTTGTGCCCTAAAACAGGAATTCTGATTGATTCCATTTTGCAAAATTCCCATTAAAAAAAACAGAAATAATGTAGAGTACATTTTGAATTTTATAAGATGTATTCCTGAGTATATTTGTGATCAGTGAGAATTTCTATATTGACTCACTGTCAAATCTTCCACTTGTACTTTAAACATCTAATAACTGGAAATATTTTCCACAAACCAGTTTCTGGTTTTAATAATCTGAATCTCTTTCTCACCCACTCCCCATATATTTCTGGTGCTCAGCACCATAAGACATATTCATATTGTAAGACCTGTGGACCTGAACACCTGGGTGAATTAACCCAAGGGGCATTTGGAGAACTTCCATTCCTATATTTGGACAACTAGTAACTCAACTACACAGAAAGCAAAATGAAATGTAAATATAAATATACACCACTAAACCCTGTTTGAATGTATCTGCAGCTCAGCTTTCCCTAGACCTGATTTGTGACATCCCTGCAACCATCTCTTCATCTCTACCCACTTCCCCTCATTCCAGGGCCACCTAACACAAAGAAAAATGTGACAGAAAATAATTGAGAAGGAACAGCATAATAAGCAATATTGACCAATTGTAGTTAAAATACTTTACCAAAGTTTATCAAACTATATGGCCTTGTGTACACATTGCTAGGACCTCTCCTATGAACTTAGAAACAACTTAATCTTCATTATCAAGGAAACATCCTTCCACACAGTTCAAAGATCTGGTAGGATTATTGTCTAAAAAATTCCATGACTTAAGGCCTACATAAATGTGTATAGAAATGTCTTGGTTTCCAGGCTGTTATGACAAATATAATACAATAGTTTGACTTAAACTATGGGAATTTATTGACTCGTGGTTTTGAGGCTATGAAAAGTCTAAAATCAAGGTCTCAGTAGGATGATACTTTCTCCCCAAAGACTGTGGCATTCTGATACTGGCTGCAAGGAATGCATGAGCCTCTTGGCTTTCCCACCAATGCATACAGAAGTGTCCTCTCCTTTTTTCTTCTGGTTCTGTTGACTTTTAGCTTCCAGCTCTTTACCTTGGCTTTTACTCTATAAGGCTTCCCACAATAGGATAAAGACCCACCCTGCTTCAGAAGGCCACACCATAACTAAAACTGGCATCTTCAAAAGGACCTATTACAATGGCTTCATACCTACAGGAATGGATTAAGATTAAGAACAATTTTTTTCTGGGGTACATAATTCAATCTATAAATGCTAAGATTTTTAGAATTAAAATAAAAGCATTAATTAAGTAATTTGGTAAACGCACTAAGAGAATATACTTAATTGAGCAGTTAAAATGAAGCCATAATATCTGTCAAATGAAGGCGTGATAATGGCTAATTTCAATTCCAGCATTCCATAACTCTTTAGAAGCTCAGGGTCACATACATTTTATCAGTACTCAATCACAATATCCTGTGCTATGTTTTTTTTTTAACATAATTATCGCCATTCCTTTTAAATTGTTTGCTGAAATGTAATCTCTCTCTCTCTCTCTCTCTCACCCTCCTACAGTTCTACATGCATCCTTCTTTGGAGCAGTTTGAAAAACTAAATACATAATTCCTCCATAAAACTAGGTGACAAATGCATCAAATGTACAACATTACAGAGAGAAAGTTCCAAGTCAGTCGCTATTTTTGAAAATTGAGGAGTTCATTCTAAATTCCCCCAAAGAGGAAGGGGAGTCAAGAGGAGTTGAACTGTTAGACAGATGATGTAAAATGTTTACTTTCCTACTCATCTTTAGAGAAGTTCTTTTCAGAATTCCTTGTCTTTTTTATCTATTTCAGTCTTGATCCTTATCTTCCTACTATAAGAGTAGTTAACTAGCCAATCTCTTTTGACTACCTTAGCCAATTAATCTATGACTACTTCCAAACCAAATGGAACATTAGTGATGTAAAATGTGGGATTTTATTTTATTAAACCCTTGAAGTTTGTTACTTCGTTTATTAGATATATCAGCACTGAATATATGAATTGCACACTATAGAGCTGCATCACACAGCATTTTACATAAAAACTTTAACCCTGTATACTCTGCTGCAAGTTCTTCCACATGGCCTCATTGTCATGAGTGGAACACTCAGTGAAGTCAAAGTCAGGAGAGGGGTTTTATCTAGACAATGTGAAGCACATACCCAAAGAGGCTGTTTGTTTGATAGGATTGTTCATTTAATTAAGATTGAGATTACTGGAGTAGACTAAATCTCTAAATCTACTTCTTCTCCCTACATACGCACCGCCCCCAACACTGCCACAACTCTCCAGTGTGGAGCTTCACAAAGGAGATAAGGGCCATTGTAAAGAAGTAAAGAGGTTCTATGTCCCTTACATATCTAAGGCTAACATAAATAAATCTGTAATTCTACTCTAAACAATGAAAAGGAAGAAGCAAGGAAAAGAAAGGGGAGGGAGAAAAGCAGGGACTGACTGAGGAGGGGAAGAAATCCAAGAATTTCAGAGAACATTGGGAATGCTGGGCATTCCCAAATCTGATGACACAACAGATCCCAGTCACCTTCCCAAGGGAAGCCCAATTCCAGGGCTAGTGTCTCCACAGCATCTGAATTACAAATCGCATTTCAAATACTCTTTAGGCTGGAGAAAGATTTAAGGTAGGAATTCTAAATATTTTCAGTTTTTTTAAAGATTGAATTACATCGTAAAATATTTTGTTGTAAAGTAAGAATTTGGCTCCTATTAAGAGTTTCATGTGCAAGGAGTGGTTTCTCACCATATCTTTTCTTTCATGGTGACACTTTTGCAACTGCAGAGTCTCACCTGATATCAAAATATGTAGTGAATCCAGTGACTGGCCTGAATATGATGAAGTTGACTATATATATCAACCAAAAACTACTGCAATTGATCACCTTATCCAAAAAATATATGATCATTACCAAGCCAAAAATATATATAAATATATATATATTAACAAGTCAAAAATCTGAAGGTAGAGGGAGAAATTTAATTTAAATCCATATAACTAATTCTTCAATTAGATATTTCGGTGTTAACTTAAAACTTCTGTATCCTAAATTTAGGAAACATATCTGTTTACCTTTCATTCATTCACTTTTCAACATATCTATATTCACATTTTATTTATTCAATATATTTATTCTCATTTTATCCACCTATTTATTGAATACTTTCTATATAACTGACACTGGTCTAGGAGGTGATTGAGTTATATCACAAAACTAACAATAGCCCCAGGCCTCAGGGATCCCACAATATACAAGATATGCCAATTGTATCATATGAGAATTTTACTTCACAAATTAGGAAGGTTTTGAACATTGAATCCTTTATATTAATCAGACATTGAATACAGAAACCTTGAAACAGCTCTTATGTCTGGTAAACCTATGTAAAAATAATATATCAATGATTTTAAGGCTTTCCTGACAATGTAAAAGATGTAAACAAACATTATTTTTCAAGGCTAGTAAAAATATTTTCAAGAGTAGTTTTGACAATACACAATTGTCAAATTCTTATCTTAATTACTGACTTAAGTTCTTAACTCCTTGGGAAAGATTGTTCTCTCCTCTAACAACATTGGGACTGGAAATAACTCTTTCAAAATATAGTAGCTTAGATACTTGGTAAAACACTCTCATTGTTTTCAAGAATGAACATTCTATTTTACAAAGAATATTAAAAGTGTAGGTCATGATTTAAGCTCCAGTACTGACATTAAGTGACTCTTCACAAGATGATTATTTTATGATTCTGATACATGTTAGTTTAGATGATTGATTTCAGCAAGTATTTATACTCAGTTAAATACATTTCAATGTCTTCAGCAACTTGGTTTATATATGTGAAAATCTCTTAAACTGAATCACATAGTTTACACATCACCCAAGTGATAATATAATAGCAACCTCATAATTCCTCTGGATATGTTATGAATTTTACATTTAAACAAGTTTTCATGTTAACATGCTTCAAAATAAAATGTATATGAATGCTCCATAACAAATATATTATTACTCATATCCAATATTCAAAGAATATGAGAAACTACAATTCAGTAGTCATTTAAGTAGTTGAAAATTTGATTTGTTTCATCATCTTCATATTTTGTAACAAATCAACCACTGGAGCTTTTTACAGCTAAGCTTAGAGGGTAATTTTCAAAATTCTAAATTTTTTAAATTACTGACAAAACACCATTATTTGTATAATATTGAATATTGGCAAGAAGAGTCCTGGGAAACTTACAGAAAAATGTCTAGGTCTGTAAGCTCATGAAGTACACACTAGATTAATATTTTTTCCAGATTTGTGAAGGGCTTCTCATTTGATATTAATGCAGTTATATTGTCTTCCTGTTCTGTTTCCCCATCTAGAAGAGGGCTAAAATGTTACCTACCTCCAAGAAATTGGCACTGATAAGTGAGAAAATCACCGGAGGCTCCCATGGCAAACATTATACCCTGGAAATAAATTAAGCACATCTGGAAGCAACATTAAAACTCTTTCAGGCCACTGGGGTACAGCTGCAATCATTTGTTAGTAAACGATACTCTAGCAGAGTAGATGGATGCATTTTAAGAACTATTTTCCTCCCAAAGAGAAACTAAAACCTTGGGAGATTTCCACTGAATATTCAAAATACAATGATATTTAAATCATATTTGGAATAGATCTGCTTTCTTTTCACTTTGTACATTTTGGTACATTGTTGTTTTTGTTTTGTTTTGTTTTTTTACATGGGCAGGCACCAGGAATCGAACCCGGGTACTCGGGCACAGCAGGCAAGCGTTCTTACCTGCTGAGCCACCGTGGCCCACCCTGTTTTGTTTGTTTTTGTTTGTTTGTGTATCAACTCTACTTGGATTATCTTCAAAAGCCAAGAAATTAATTTATAGTTTCATGCCCTTTAGTAGCCAGCACCAGAAGCTCTATGAAATCCTACTGTTTTCTACTGTTATTGGTTTTGTAGTAATTACACTTAAGGTTATCTGAGCCATCCTCATATTCTCTAATTAATATCTTTGATGGTTAGGCCTAAGAGTCACCCCCATGAGAAACTCTTTTGTTGCTCTGAGGTGGCCTCTCTCTCTCAGCCAGCATGACAAGCAAACTCACTGCCCTACTCCTCTCTACGTGGGACAAGACTCTCAGGGGTGTGGACCTTTCTGGCAATGTGGAACAGAAATCCTAGAATGAGCTGGGACTCAGCATCAAGGGATTGAGAAAACCTTCTCAACCAAAAAGGGGAAGAGTGAAATGAGACCAAATAAAGTGTTAATGGCTGAGAGATTCCAAACAGAGTCAAGAGGTTATCCTGGAGGTTATTCTTAAGCATAATAGAGAGCTCACTTTTTTAGTTAAGGTGTAATGGAGAGGCTGGAGGGATCTGCCTGAAAATGTAGAGCTGTGTTCCAGTAGCCATGTTTCTTGAAAATGATTATATAATGATATAGCGTTCGCATTGTGACTGTTTGATTGTGAAAACCTTGTGTCTGATATTCCTTTTATCTACCTTATCAACAGATGAGTAAAACATATGGATTAAAAATAAATAAATAATAGGGAAAACAAATGTTAAAATAAATTTAGTAGATTGAAATGCTCATGATCAATGAAAGGGAGGGGTAAGGAGCATGGTATGTATGAATTTTTTTCTGTCTTCTTTTTATTTATTTTTCTGAATTGATGCAAATGTTCTAAGAAATGATCGTGATGATGAATATAAAAAAATGATCATGATGATGGAATCTTAGATGCATTCCACTACTAATATTTCAAGCTCTCCATTTGAAGCCAGAGGATGCCTACTTAATTTGTCACAATTTTGGAAATAACTTGAAGGACAAGTAAGTCATATCATCTTAATTATTTTCAGCATATTGAGAAACAGAAAACTTAAGACACTAGGAAAATGTCTGAGCAGTTGTTTCTTGTCACTGCATTGCTCTGTACACACAGAGTCCTGGGTTTTTCTGAAATACCAGCAAAGAAATGTAGTAGGAAACCAAGAGAGATACCCATTTCAAAACACTAATACCTTAGAACTCTTTCTAGCTTTTCCTTAGTGCCGCCCACCCTTTTCATGTATTTGGCCGTGATGGCAAAAACAAAATAGATGAAATGACTGACACAATGAACCCCTGTAAAGGTGTCCCAGCAGTGAGTGGAACCAGTAGTGACTGGCTGTGACGTTCTTTTGTTTCTTTTTAATAAGAAGCGCTCAAGTTATCTGATAAAAGTAATATGGAATGCAGCTTTTTATACACGTACCTCATTAAAGCAAAACTTGCTCAATTGTTCTATGTGGACAAATAATGATAATTAGCTGTAGAAAATTATCACCAGTCTCAGAGTACCCATTGCAGTTGCTGTCTTTTGCCTGCCACTGGACTTTTAACTGAAAAACATTTTCATGCCTTGTGAGTGACAGTTTTTAAATTAACAACACCTTCACATTAGTCAGAAAAGAGTGCAGGAGAGAAACATACCAGCATGCTTCTCTCTGGGAAGTGGGCCATGTTGTCATTCAATAGGGGGAACTTAGAACTTGCATGCCCCAGAGGCCCCAAGAAAAATGCCATATCTCACTTTCCAGGCCTTCACTGCTATAACTCACAGCTTAATACAAGACACTCACAGCCTTCTACACATGAAATTTGGTCCAGTATCCTAAAATATTGGTTTGTCTATTTTGTGCTATCATACTACTGAAGACCAAAATTCCTCCTAGGGCCTAAAATATATAGGGTAGCAATATATTTTCTCCTTTCATGACTTTGGCCTCTGACAGAAGACTCAATTTATTATAACTACTACAAGGGGCTACATTTTAGCATCAAGTACTATAAGTCAGCTCCAGACACACAAGTCTGCCAACACTAATTCATTTGGAATGAGGAGTGATTTGATCATTTATACTCTCATTGAGAAGATCTATGTTGCCTTTTAAAGTGAAAGACCTCAATGTCCCTTCAGAAGTGATTTATATTCATTTGAATTTTGTGACAATCATGCTTCAATTAATAAATTAATGTGGCATAGACTAATCAGAAATTAAAGTCAAAAACAGCATTCATTCCTCTGACACCTCAAAGATTCAGCCACATGACCTAGAAAAATTGACCATTTAGAAGTGACAGCACACATTCTCCTGGGAGAAAAAAGAGTATGCTGTAGAGACAGAGAGCTGATCAAAATTAAAAGAAAAGATTAAAAGGAAAATCAAAATTTTTAAGACTGATGGATGGAAAAGATATTTAGAATTTTCCCAAGATAATTAAATCACAAAACTAAGTGTAAGTAAAAGTAAAATAATAATTTCACTAGTTAAAGTCAAACCAAACCAAAATGAACAGTGATTTACTAGAAGATATAGGTAAAATGTTTGTAATATATTTGAGGAAAACATGAAAACACAAAGATAAAAGATTAAATAACAATAAGAAAAAGTCAGAAAATCATGTATGAATATTAAATGAAATTCTGTAGTCAATAAGAACTAGAAAAGTCATGTGAAGGAAATCTAAAAGATAAGGGAAAATAGCTCTATGATCTGAGAAAAAGCAAAAAAAAAAAAATGTATTCAATCTGGTTGAATTCCTTTCTCAAAAAAAGTATCCCCAAAGCCCAGTGAATATAATCCTTATTATTTTCCTCTTTTATGGGTTTAAAAGTAATCTAAAGAAGAAAGTACTTTTGATTGGATTTAGATAATTGCAGTCAGATTGTTAGCAAAACATACAGGAGAAAAATGGAGCAATTAATTTACTGACATAGTTACAAAAATCATAAACAAAATGTTAGCAAAATACATTCTCCAAAGATTTTTTTAATCTTGCCAAAGCTGGATTTATTCCAGGAATTCAAGGATGGTTTAATATAAAAATATTTCATTATAATTTACCCAATTCACAATGAAATTTGAAAACCATATGTTTATACCAACAGATGTGAGGAAAAAGTACATATTAAAATTCAACTCTCATTCATGGAAAACCTTTCATCAATAATGGGGCATTCCTAATCTGATAAAATGTAGTTAACAAAATTTGCAGCAATCATCATGCTTAACTGTGAAACTACAGGAAAATCTCTTTCAAGTTCAAGAGCATTACCATTATTTCAGCTTAACCTTGTACTTAGAGGTGTAACCAGGGAAATATGATAAGATAAAATATTAAAAGACCATGGTAAATAAGGAAGAAACTAAAATTTCAATAATCACAGTTGCTATGATTATCTTCATAGAAATGTAAGAACATATAAAAACAATTATTGAAATTATTGAATTCATTGCAGCTGGGATTTAAGATTAATATATGAATATTTCATTTTTCCATAATATCAACAAATGGAAAAACATATATATTGTAAAATACCATTTATAATAGTCACAAAAATGTAAGGATTTATAGGAATTAAATCTGACAAATAGGCACCTTCAGTTTATGGAAAAAGTTATGAATTTTTATTGAAATAAAATAGAGATGAAATTAATAAATCAAAAGTGTTAGAGCTAGGATTTTCATAGCTATCAAGACACAGTACTGTTTAAATGTCAGATATCTTCCAAATTGATCCACAAAATCACTGTGATTCCAATCAAAATCCAAAGAAGCTTATTTGAAACTTGAAAAGTCAATTCTAGAATATTTATGAATAAGTAAAAGCTGAAGAGTAAGAGAATAGAGTTAATGACTAGCCTTGCCAGATATCAAGACATATTAGAAGCCTAAATGAAGATATTCTAGGAATAAGGCAAGAATCAAGAAAAGCAAACACAGAAATAGATTTCTGAGTGCATGTGTAGCTGGTGGAATAGGGTCTCTGCAAAATTCATGTCCACCTGGAACCTCAAAATGTGACCTTAACTTGTAAATAGAGTTCTTAGCAGCTGTAGTTAAGTAAGGAAGTTCAAGATGAGATCATCCTAGATTTAGGGTCAGCCCCGAATTCAATGACAGCTGCCCTTATAAGAAGAGGAGAGATTTGAGTTATGCTGCATCAGTCAAAGAATGTCAGGACCTAACAGAAGTTGGAAGAGGCAAGGATGGATTCTCACCTACAGCGTTTGGAGGAATCATAACCCTACCACACCTTGATTTTGGACTTTTTACTCCAGAACTGTAAGAGAATAAATCTGTGTTGTTTTAAGTTGCCCCGTTTGTAGTAATTTCTTACACCAACCCTAGGAAATGAATAAAGCATGGAAACTTAAAACATGTCAGAGTTGAAATTTAAAATCAGTGGAAAATGAATGGTGCTAAAACAATTAATTATCCATATGCGACTTTTAATGATGGCTCTCTACTTAAAAACATACACATATGTTTTTAAGTATAAAAAACTGTAGGATAAAGATTTGGAAATATTTGTAATGAATAGGAAAATATAAGAAAGGATTTTTTTAAAACAAGATGCATACACACATGGGCAATGAAAATATTGTAAAGCCACCAATTCATCAAAAGATACCACTAAATACTTTGCTGATTAATTGATTTTCACAGGTAGGTCAAGAAAATTCATTGATAAAAAAATAGTTGTTACAACAAATGGTGTTGGGACAACTGGATATCCACATGCAAAATAATGAAATTAGACCTTGGCCTAACATCATATATATAGATTAACTCAAAATGGGTCAAAGATCTAAATTTAGGAGCTAAAATTTAAACTCTAGAAGAAAACATACATGTAAATCTTCCTGACTTTGAATTAAACTATTTAACATGATGCAAAAAGCACAAGCAATATGAGAAAAATAGACAATCGTACCTCATCAAAATTAAAATTATTCCACTTCAAAGAACATGATCAAGAAAGTGAAAAGCCAATCTAGAAAATGGGAAAAAAGGTTTTGCATACCATAAACCTGATTAGTGACTGGAATACAGAGTATATAAAGAGCTCTTACAACTCAACAATAACAATACAATTAACCTAATTAAAATTTAACCAAAGGATTTGATCAGACGTTGCACTAGTGAAGATATATAAATGGCCAACAAGCAATTTTTGCTCAATATCATTAGTCATTAGGGAAATGCATGACAAAATCACAATGAGATGCCATTTCATACCCACTAAGATGGCTATAACCAAAAAGATAAATAATAACAAGAATGTTGGTGAGGATGTGGAGTATTTTGAACCCCCATACATTGCTGGTGGTAATATCAAATGGTCCAGCCACTTTGAAAAACAGTTTGACACTTCCTCAAAAAGTTAAATATAGAATTTCCTTATGATACACAGTTTCAGTTTCAGAAAACTGAATCGTAAATCCACAAAAAACTTCTACTTGAACGTTCATAACAAAATAGCCAAAGAAGTGAAAACAACCCAATTTCCCATCATTTGGTGAATGGATAAACAAAATGTGGTATATCTATACAGTGGAATATTATTTGGCCATAATAAGGAATAAAGTACTGGAACATGCTACAATATGGAGGAACCTTGGAAACACTGTACTAAGTGAAAGAAGCCTCTCATGAAAGGTCACAGATTGCATTATTCCATTTATATGAAATGTCTAGAATATGCAAATCTATAAAATACAGGAGTAGATTAATGGTTGCCAGCATCTGGGCAGAAGGTGGAATGGAGAAAGATTATTGTGGGTGCAGGGTTTCTCTTTAATGTGATAAAGATGTCATAGAATCAGAAGTTCTGGAAATGGTTGCCCACTTTGTGAATATACTAAAAATCACTGAATTGTACATTTTTAAAAGATGAATTTTATGGTACATGAATTATAACTCATTTTTAAAAGATTAAACCACACACAGGGTAGTAAACACAGCAGTCTCACTTTTTTCAATTTATTCTACAGAAATAATCGTTCCAGAAATTAATGATCTATACATGAGAATGTCGAGACAGCACTGTTTGTACTGTCCCAAAACAGAAAACAACCTAAATGGTCGCAGAAGAGTGATCGCAGAAATTATATCACTCTGTAGAAGTGAGCATCATGTTTTTTTTAATTAAAAATCTTTTTATTGCTTTTTCTGTAATTAAACAGGGTAAGTTTATAGTTTAAAAAAGGGAAGAAAATCCCAATAAAATTTACAAAGTAAAAAAAAGATCCTTAATTCTAGCACCTAGAGATATCATCATTCTAAGACAATTTCTGAGTGTATTTATATGTGTGTTTGTATGTATGCAAGCCTAATGTCTATTTATATACACACCTAAACACATTTCTTTCCAATAAAAAAGTATCACATTGACAGAAAAATACCATTAAGAGCATCAAACAATAAGACACAGATCAGAAGTTATTTGCAACATATACAGACAACAAAAGATTGAATCCATAAATTAAAAAATTTGCAAATGAATAAGAAAAAGATACACACTAAAAAGAAAAATGAGCAAAAATTATGAACAAAAGGTTCACATAAGAGGAAATATGAATAGTTAGCCATATATAAAAGAGGCTTACAATTTCATGGAATTTAGAAAGCACAAGTGAAAACATAAATGAAACAATATTTCACACTAATCAGATTGAGAAAAAAATCAATCTGATAATATTAAGGTTTAGCAAATGTATGGAATGATGGAAACTCTTACTGCTTGGGAGGATATAAATTGGTACAATCACTTTGGAAAACTATTTGACAATTTCTAACAAAGTCAAAAATGGAATATTCCGTGGCCCAGAAATTCCACTTCTACTTACATATCCTAGAGAAACTTCCATAAATGATACGAGGTCACAAATACAAGACTGCTTATGGCAGCATTGCTTGTAATATTGAAAAAAATGGAAATAGCTTAAATATCCATTTTAGATTCATTTAGAGATAAATGAATGATAGTGCCTTTACCCCATGCACAGTAAATGAACAAAGTGGAGCTCGATATGCTGATAGGGATAAATCTCAAAAAAAACCCAGACATTAAACAATAAATGCAATGAGCAGAAGTACATATCTTGTTTAGTACCATATGCATAATTCTTAAATCATATTCAGGATGTGATATTGTAGAGAAGTCCATGGACATTTTAAATACCAAATACAGTAGAGCAGTTTCCTCAGAGGAGGACAAAAGTGGAGGTGGATGGAATCAGAAGGGATGCATTATGGCTTTAATTGTAATAGCAATACACTATTTCTTAAACTGTGTGGCAGGTGCATTATAGCTGGTTATACAGTTTTTTTACATTTTTGAATATTTTAAATATTTCTAATTCTATTTTTGAAGAAAGCAGAATATATGAAAGTAGGCTTTTGTGGTTTTCACAGAAATCTTGGATCAGGAGATCAAAAATGTTTTATCCCATGTATTCTATGATCTATAGAGAACTGATATTTAGAATAGAGTTATTAAGAATTAAAATTTATTGGCATTTGACTACAATGCAATCTATTAGAGGACTGGAACATTTAACATTTTGTAAATGTAGTATTATACTATGATCACTATTCAGCATAATCACTGATCTGTGCAGTTGTCCCTGAGCTAAAAAATTCTTATGCACACTCTTTAGTGATTAAAAGACACTTCAAGAAATATTGCTAAGATTTTGACGTTTCTGGTCAAAATTCAGTATCCTAGGATTTTGCCAGAGGATAGAGAGAGTACTCTAGTTATATTCGCAGAGAATTTTGAACTGAATTATTTAGTAATATTAGTTCATCAGAGATTGTCATCATCCCCATATTACACAGGCAGAGTGAGACAGTCTCAATCAGAGAGCCTACTCAGCATCTTGGCTTGCCAATAGCGTGGATGTCTTCAGAAGTAGCATATAGGACAATTGGCACACTTGATTTCTCCACTAAACAATGTGAAATTGATTATTTTCATTTACCCTTTGAGTACTTTCATTGTGCTTGCTATGGTCAAGAACAGAAAATATCAATATTCTGGCCTCAGAAAACAAAATCTTGTGGAAGTGCACAAATAATAATAATAGTGATGATGGTAAAAAAACATAAGAGAATGTTACCAGTGAAAACATAAAAAAGAGCTAAATAGAAAGTTCTAGTAACCACTTACTAGAAACAGATGGGGAGTTCATAAACCACGTTTATCCATGGCCATGGGATTTTCTGAATATTTTAATGAATTTTCAAAAAGTAGATTATATTGGTTTGATGATTTAAGCTACTCAGGGCATGAAGATTGCCACAGAAACACATCCAGCAATGTTTCCACTTACTCCTAAAAATAAACAATTGATCATTGTTTTTATAAATCATGCCTGTAATCCCTTTGTGAATCCCTAATTACCAGTCTTTATTCTGAGAAAATATTGCACAGAACCTAGGCTAAAATATCTTGGATAGTTATACTCAGGGTCAGCTGCATGGCAGAAAAATGGCAGGGAATCTTTCAATTCAATCTGTTTATGAAAATTGTGCATTGTGCCTGGAAGAATTACGTGGTGTGCCAAATCAAGCTTAAAATATTGTTAGAGTTTCTCTATCGGCAATATGCATAAATATTTTTTCATTTGCCTAGCCTCTTCTTCAAAGATAAAGACAGACATATTTTGATAACTTATTTCTGTCCACTTCCAGAACTGATATTCTTTACATGTGAATCAGCTAAAAAGCTTGATCTGCTTCACTTGTCTTCTGCTTTCCACACACTGTTTCCCTCAGGTGAGATTTGGATGGACTCTATCTTAGCAAAAACCTCTTCCAGTTTCATTTCAACAAATTTCCTGACTTCTTAGCTGAAAATTTAATTTTAAAATGGGGTAGCAAACTTATGCTGTTGTAAAAGATGTCTATACCATTCCTAGAGTTATGTGGGAATATTTTTATTTTAATTTCCTTGACAGTTTAACAAAACATCACTTTTAAACTCAGCTAGTGAGTATGCTCTTTATACCTCATTACTCTTATTTCA
>PVIY010034013.1:0-27540 GCA_004026745.1 Myrmecophaga tridactyla | reverse complement strand
TATGGGTTAGAGAAAGCACAGAGCTGCCATGATGTTGAGGGAAATGTTGTGTCCCTTTTCCCTTATCCAACCACCCATTTCAAGTTGAAAACAAATTATCTTATCTATGAATTCTAATAAAACCTTGTACATATATATTATATATATATATATTTGTGGCTTTTGTATTGTATATTGTATTGTATTTACATGGTTTTCTTAGGTAGAAGAATATGGTTGTTATGATATAGTGTGTGTGTTCTTTTTCTCTTCTCTCTTTATTCCTTTCCCTCTCTTTCTCCTTCACTCTCCCATTTCCTTTCTCTCTCTTTCTTTTCCAATTTCATTGCAGCAGAATAAAGCATAATAAAATGCAATAAATTAATTACTTATGAATAATGTACATGTTTTTATATACACAGAATTGTTCCCTACATTAGTCTTTCCCTCCATTGCTTTTGACACTTCTCTTAACAGACTTGTAAACATATGCAGTGCAAATTTACAGAACACTTAACTGAAAGAACAACTTTTTAGAAAGTGTTTCTCTAAACATGCTGCAGAAGCCTAGTTTGTAATTTGAAAGTAGGTTTGTGGCTAAAGATTTTTCAAAGTTCCACATAATCACTTTTGCATTTTATGCCCTTCTTCTGCTATTTTGCTTGGGTAGAAATATTTTTAAAGTACCATCACTAACAGATAGCTAGACTAACATATAATTTACATAAAAAAGAAAAGTCAACATACTCATCTACACACTTTTTCAATGGGCATGAAATAAAGACTGATTCCTTGGTACAAACTAACTGAAGATTTAGACTACTTTTAGTTGAGACTGCATAGTATTTCACACTGGACAGAAATAATTGTTTTTATTTTTCCCATCAACTAATTGCTCTCTACTTATTATAACTTAGCATTGGGATAGAGCAAAAAATTTTTAATAAGGTTCAAATCTGGAAAAATATCATTTTGCAACATTTAAAATGGTAGTAAACAATGCTAACTTCTAATATATATTTATATTATATATATATATATTTTATGTCAGTGGAAGGGAATTCCCCAAATACTCTTATATAATACAGAAAAATTAGTATGAAGCAAAGTAGTAAATTAAGTTCTTAGTGAAAATTGAAAAGTAAAACACAGTGATTCATATTACATTTATACATAATATTTAATAAATAAAAGTTTAATTTTCAATAAATAGAAAGGTTTGGTCATGAAATATGATAGTAAAATCTTAAAAATGTTTTAAAGAAGATATATTTTTAACAATACCTGCTATGCAAAATTTTCTCTTTCAACAAATGTTGAAAGCCTCCAATAATAAAATAATTGTTCATTGTTACTACATGTTAAAGTTAAGAATATTTTTATTGAAATAGATATATTTTTAATTTTCTATTATTTTGCTGAAATATTAAATTTAGGTGATTTAGAAGGATATTTAAAATTTGAAGCTATTGTGTGAAAAGTAACACTCCTCCAAGTGCTGTGGAACAGAATCCAGCTTTTCCTGACTTATTTTTCAGCCAAGTTTTCATGAGCATCTATGGAATTACTGCCACCCTAAGTGCATTCTGATTTTTCTTGATTTATTATTTCTTTATAATCAGAATTTGATTAATTTTCATAGTTTGGGACTCAGAAAACAGAGAAAACATTTTATTTATTTTTTCCCTTATACAAATATGAGGCAATATTGCCCAAGGAATAATGATGATGATATAGTTAGTGACCTCAGAATTAAAATATTCCAACATATTACTCCCAGTAAAAAAAAAAAAAAACTGGTGGATAAAAAAAATGACATAAACCACATTTGATAGGAAAACTGAGTATTCAAGTTTTTCTTCAACTTACCTTGTCCCCCAACACAGGAAATCCACAGGATTAGAATGATGTTGATTAAGAGAAGCATGTTAGTAAGTCACAATCATATATAAAGAAATATATTCCAGTTGTGTTGCTTTCAGTTCTGCCTTCTTTAGCAAGTAAAGAGTATGACTCAGTTTCAGTGCACTCCAGTGAAACTAGTTTGGTGATTTTCTTTGGACAAATATCAAAGTTCAGAGAGAGTGCCCAATATCATTAAAAATATCTTAAGTGTTTTTCTCTACTGCTTAAATTCTTAGCTTGATAAATAATTGCAAAATTCTCTGTGATAACAAGAATTAGGACAGAATTCTGAACTGGTTATGAAATTATTATGATGTACTAATTTTTATTAAAATATTTCTTCAGTACAGGAGTGGTCTTTCCTCAGCCAGTTAGATCAACATGAATGATGACCAGAGTCCATGTGTTTGAAACCTTCTCTCTTACCCTGAAGTCATTTCACCTAATTTTATCATTTTGCTTCTTTTTGAAAACCAACTAATGTTTGGATCTTGATCAACCCTTTGTATCTTCATGCTTAGGAGAGCAAGCTTTGATTTTTTAAAAAATTTTCCCTAGAGCACAATGATTACTGCAATGATTGTAGAGCATTCTTGGGTATTTGAGTTTTCTTCAAATAAGTTTCTTAGAAGCCTATGATACTTCAGAGATATGATTTAGTCTGACAGAGGGATAGTTTCTCATTTAGCTAATAAGAATGTCACCCCAGTCTTCTCAATGACCAGAAGAACAAGCTTCTTACTCTACACTGACTTTTGTGGTTCAGTCAGTATTGATAAAAGTATCCAGACACTGGGCAGCTGCTGTGGCTCAGCAGGCAGAGCTCCGACCTGCCATGCTGGAGGTCTGGAGTTCGATCCCTGGTGCCTCCTGCCCATATGCAAAAATTAAAAAAAAAAAAAAGTATCCAGACACTGACTGACATGCACTTTTTCCTTTTCTTCACAGTTAATGCAAGTTACTCTACAGTTAATGTTTACCAAAATTTTAAGACATAATTTGTTAAGATGAAAACTGTCTTCAAATAATATATAAAGAAAGAGACTAAGACCTGAATTCTTTACTTAAAGAAAGAGAAAAAAATCAATCTCTAAAGACCAGTAACTAATTCTGGTAAGCCTTTTATTCATTAACTTTTAAATAAAGAAGTACAAGCATTAAATAAATTTTGAAATTCTTTCTAATTTCACTGATTGGCACATTCTATTTTTTTCTTATCTTCTTTGTTAGTTTTGTATTTCTTGTTTTCAGTACTATTTGCTTTTCATCAGTTGATATGTATTAACGGGAAAACCCTCAACTGCCATATCTTCACTCAGCAAAACATGGGAAAGGTTGTGCTGTCCTATTCAGGCTATTCACCCTTACAGATTATGGAAAATGGTCATGCAAGAGTCTACCTAATCTGTAGTATCCTCCCTTTTATAGATCTCATACATTTTCCAGTTTTATGACACTGCCAAGTCCCTACTATATATCCCATCCCTTTTTTATATATGGTGTATATTCTTTCTATACATGCTCAAGACTGCTAACCCATTTAAAAAACATGGTTCATGTCAGAGTCGGTCAAGTTTACTAATGAAACTCTCAGATGCTTTATGCCATATTTTGTGTCCTAAAGTCAATTTATGGGTAGTCCCTAGTAGAAAGTGCCTCATTTACTCTTTCAGCTTTTTAAATTCAGTCTTAACATCTTTTGTTTACAAAATAGGCACATTATACATTTCAATATCTTTCTTCTTTCTCCTCTTAACTACTCTCAAAGGTCCTTCATTTTCTTTAAATGTGTGTGCATAGTTTTTGTCATATTGAAGATGCCCCCTACCCCAAATCTGGGTTCCTCACTAGGCATGGCTTAATGTACAGACACATGGAATGGACTATGGAGGAAAAGAGGCTATTTACATTGGCAGGAGGGAAGGGGAAAATTCCCAAACTGCCTCCCTGTAAATATTTTCTGTGCAACTTTTAAATATGCTAGAGACAAAGAAAGTTAATCATATTAGATAATGTAGTAAAGGGATTGGGGAACTTCATTAGTTCCTTATCTCTGTTGTTTACTACATCCTTTAGGATTACATCATATAAGATACGTGATAAATGATGATTCTTAGCCGGGGGTAATAGTTGAAGAGAACTCAACCAATAGTGATTAATGCATATCTTAATTAAATTCTATTCAAGGTTGGGTGCATGTTTTATATGTTGCTTTGTGTGAGATAAAAACACAACTTGCTTAGAGGTTTATGGTTACATTTAAAATGCTAACACTACAGTATTATCAGAATGGAATCAGAATATTTTTTATTTTATACTGCACTCAAAAGGTAGCAGGCAGCCCCTGTTTCCTAAGCTATTTTGTCTCACAGGAGGCAAGTCCTGTTTCCTCAGGCCATTTCCCCTTTGAAAAGTCTCCCAGACCCCAAAGACAGTCAAAACTGCATGTAGACAGGATGCTTGCCCCAGGAATGGTTGAAATTGCATGTAGGCAGGATGAGAAAAATTCCTGTAGAAACCCCTCCCCTTCTGTACATTACACGTAGCCAAGCACTTCCCTTAAAACCCTGTGACAACCCCTATTGTGGGCTCAGGCTTCAGAGGTGACTTGGCTGAGACTGTGCACACAGACTAATAAAACTTGCTTCCTGAAACTTCAGAGCCTTAGTCTTGGCTTATCTGGTGTTTTGTGTACTGTACCTGGAGGCTTGCAACCTTGTCCTTGTTTTCAGGCAACATTTCTGGGGTCTCATATGGGATCGAGAGGCTGGTGATATTCTCATCTTGTTTGTCCATGGTAAAATCATCACCCAGACTGGAGACCTGATGGAATCTAGTGCCGGCACTGTGGACCTGCCCCATCTTTTGGAATCCTGACCTCCCTGGGCAGGATGTCCATCACCACCAGAGCAGCATCTGGGACAGTTTCTGAAACCAGGTTTCTGGGAACACCATGTATCTGACTGGTAAGCACCCAGGTGTGTTAGGCATCAGCCCACTCGTAAAAGGCTAAGGGGAGCCTCAGTGGAAGGGGAGCCTGATCACCTCCCAAGACTCTCTGAGTACCGGTCTCCATCCAGAGGACCAGGGTAAATGGAAATCTGCAGGTTCTATTTTGGGAAAGGTGGTGTGGGAGGGGTGTTGTAGTGTGTGTGTGAGATTGTGTGAGTGAAAGGAAGCCCTGGGCCATAGGAGCCATGCACCAGGCTGTGATTGAGTTCAGACCCTGCTAAATGCCAGGCTAGACTGAATGAAGTGACAGTTTATTCAACTGTCTGTGAACCCTTTTCCTAATTGTTGGTGCCACCAATATGGGAGGGGAAGTCAGTAAGACACTGTTACAGTGCATGATGTCCAACTTTAGGAAGGTTTTACTGATAACTGCAGAGTCAAGCTGACCCCTGGGCAACTTAGAAAGCTGTGCGAACTAGAATGAACCACCTTTGGGGTAAATTGGCCATCTAAAGGAACTTTTGAGTTAGAAAAAGTAAAGGCAGTTTACAGTATAGTGTCAGGGATGCTTGGACACCCAGATCTGTTTCCCTACGTTGCCTCCTGGCTGGAGGTCACAAAGAAGCCAAGGTGGAAAAAGGCTTGCTTTGAGGATGGTGCCAGGTGCTTCTTGACCAAGTGGTGGAGAAATCCTGCAAGGAACCAGGTGGCAAGTCCAAGGTCTTGGTTTTATCCAGTGCACCAGAATAAGAAACCTCCCTCCCACCTACTTTACTTCATACCATTAGCACTGGGAACTGATGTTCCTACCAATCTCCTCCACAGTGACCCTGATCCCCCAGCAGCCCAGAAATATAGCCTGAGGCTCAACCGAGCTCAGCTGTCCCTGGACTCCCTGAGCCATGGCAGCTGCGGCCCTGGCTGGGTGTGGCTGTTGCACCTGCGGCCATGCCCTTAAATGTCTCTGAGAGAAACCTGAGGACCTCCCTCTGTCGATGCCAGGGAGACTTTCAGGAGGGAGAAGAAACTTTATATGTATTCCCTTCACTTCTACCAACCTGCTGAACTGGAAGAATCATACTGAGAGTCCCCAGGGGATGACTGACCTGTTCCAATCCATTGTCCAGACTCACCAGCCCACCTGGCCTGACTGCAACCAGCTGCTTGTAACTCTACTCAGAACTGAGGAATATCGGTGCATAGTAGCAGCAGCACAGAAGCACCTGAAGGAAAGCACCCCTGATGGTATCTTAGACCCAGCCCAAGACTCCACCCACAGTTTTCTGAGAGACGATCCAGAGTGGGACCCGAACACTGATGGAGGGTTGCAGTCCCCTCAATGGTTCCATGAGGCCCTGCTCCAGGGCCTTTGGAAAGGCAGCCAAAAAGTCACTGACATGACTAAGGTCAAAGAGGTCTTGCAGAAGCCAAATGAGTCCCCAAGCAAATTCCTTAAGCAGCTGATGGAAAACTGCCAATACACACCCTTTGATCCTGAGGCCCCAGAGGGCCAGACATTGGTAAATGCCACCTTCATGGGAAAAGCAGCCCCTGACATTTGACATAACTATGTCAAACTAGTCTGGGTTTGCAGGTGTGAACACGAGCCAGCTGATAGAGGTGGCCACAAGGTGTTGGTCAATCAGGATCAAGTAGGGGTCAAGGAAAAGAAACAGGAATTCAGGGAAAAGCCTCAGATGATTGCTGCTTCCTTTGAGAAGTGAGACTAAGGGCTCCTGCCAAAAACAACCCAATGGGCCCAAGTACCCCTGGGGTAAAACCAGCGTGCTTTCTGCAAGGAGGAAGGGCATTGGGAGAACAAGTGTCCCAATAAAGCCGTCCTGTTAACAAGCAAAGCAAGGTGCCCCATCCAGATCCCAACACCATCACCTTGGCTGTTTGGTGAGCTCTCTGACTAGGACAGACTGGGTTTCATATTTTTAGGCCCCCAGGAACCCATGGTCAGAGTAAAATGAAGGAGCTGGCCAATGGACATTATGGTGGATATTGGTGCTGAACACTCAGTGATAACCCAACCCCTGGGTGATGCTCGCCCATTTTCTGGCCAGACAATAGACATAGTGGGTACCAACAGTGTAGTACAGAAGAAACCATTCCTGAAGGCCACAGAGTGCAGCATTGGGGGTCACTTGATTTCACACAAGTTCCTGTACATGCCTGAGCACCTGCTGCCACTACTGGGATGGGACCTCCTCAGGAAACTGCATGCCAGATTACTTTTGGTCCTGAAGGAAAAGCCTTTTAAAAAATTGATGGCCTGCAAAAAATCCTACTCCTAACCACACCAGCTGGCAAAGAGTGGCAGCTGCATGAGGAGTCTAAAGCGAGAGGGGAGGTCTGCCCTAGCCTGCCATTCCCAGACATTCCAAGTGTCTGGGCTGAGCACAACCCACCAGGCTTAGCCAAACACTGCCCCATGGTGGTAACTGCTCTGAAGCCCATTGCACACCCTGTGGCAGTGCCACAGTACCTGATCACTCAGAAGGCTCTTGAGGGATTCAAGGTCATTTGGCAAGGCTGGAATCCCACCAGATTATCCAGTCCTGCAACTCCCTGTGAAACAACCCACTGCTACCCATGAAGGAAGCTCAAACAGAGGAATTTTGCCCAGTACAAAATCTGCAAGTGGTCAATGCAGCTATGGAAGCCATTCACCCCATGGCTCCTAACCCATATACCCCCCTCAGCCTTGTCCCAGGGAAAGCCAAATGGTTCTCATGCTTGGACTTGAAGGACACCTTCTTCTGCTTCTGGGTAGCTCCAGTCAGCCAGGAAATATTTGCCTTCAAATGGGAGAGGCCCTCCGTGGGAACCAGAAGTCAGTATACTTAGACTCAGTTGCCTCAAGTGTTCAAAAACACCCCCACTATTTTTGGGTAAGTGCTAGGGAAAGACCTGCAATCGTTCCTAGCCAAAGATTACAACTGCACTGCCCTACAATATGTAGATGACCTCCTGCTTGCAACCGAATCCCTCAGTGACTGCGAGCAAGGGACAGACCAACCTCTCTATCACCTAGACCAGGCAGGGTACTGTGTGCCCTGGCAGAAGGCTCAAATCTGCCAGCAGCAAGTCAAATATCTGGGTTTTTACCTATAGCAAGGGACCCAAGGACTGGGACTAGAGCACAAGTGAGCAGTTTGTGCCATTTCCACACCAAAGTCCAGAAAACAAGTCAGGGAATTTCTAGGAGCAACTGGGTTGTGCAGAGTCTGGATTCTGAACTATGCACTCCTAGTGAGACCCCTCTATGAAGTCACAAAGGGGGCAGCAAGGATGCATTCCAGTGGGGGAACAAACAAGAGGATCCATTCCAGTGTCTAAAGGCAGCACTCACACAGACCCTAAGTCTAGGCCTCCCAGACTTCGAAAATCCCTTCACCTTGTTCATCCATGAGTGGGAAGGGACAGACATCGTGGTCTTAATCTAGACCCTTGGATCATGAAAAAGGCCTGTAGCCTACCTCTCCAGGCAACTGGACAATGTAGCACTAGGATGGCCTTCCTGCCCAAGAGCTGTCACTGCCACCACCCTCCTAGTCCATGATGCCAGAAAGCTCACATTTGGGCAGGAACTGACTGTGCTGCCTCCGATTCAGCCACCAGTCTTATGAAGCAAAAGGGACACCTCCGGTTGTCAAATGCAAGACTCACCAAGTACCAGGCCACTCTGTGTGAAACCCCAAACTTGCACCTCAGCATCTGCCAAACCTGAACTTCACCACCCTGCTGCCTGTTGGGTCAGGCCCCCCAAAACACCACTGCATAAAGACTGGACAAAGTCTACTCTAGTTGGCCAACCTGAAAGGCCAACGATTAAAATGTCCTGGCATTGAACTGTTCACCAATGGAAGCAGCATGGTAAAAGATAGGATATGTTATGCTGGGTATGCAATTGTCCCCCTAGTAGACATACTAGAGGCAAAGGCCCTAGCCTCAGGAACATCTGTCCAAAAGGCCAAGCTCATAGCATTCACTGGGGTCTGCAGTTGATGGTAGGACAAGAAGCCAATATATACACCAACTCGAAGTATGCGTTCACAACCCTACATGTGCATGGGGTGTTATACAAAGAGTGAGGGCTAATAACAGCAGGGGGAAAGCATATAAAGCATGGGCCAGAAATCCTGACCTTACTGGAGGCAGTCTGGGCCCCCTCTACCATGGCTGTCATCCATTACCATGGTCACCAGAAGGAAAACTCTGTAACTGCAAAAGGCAACTGCAAAGTGAACCCAGCTGCCAAACAAACAGCAGAGGGTGTTCCCTCTGGAGAACAAACTGCTCTTTGCTCACCTCATCCCCCAGCCATTACAGCAGTGGAGGGAAAAGCTGAGCTATTCCAAGTCAGAGGGCAACTGGCTAGTGAGGGAAGGAAAGAAATGCCAAGATGGATGGTGGGTCCTGCGTGATGGACGTATTGCCATCCCTGAATGCCTAGTCTGGCCCCTAGTGAAAATGTTCACTATCAAACTCATTTTGGAGAACTGCTAGTTTGGGCATTCACCTCTACATACCCAAGCTCCCCTCCTGGGTGAAGCTAACATGTAAGAAGTGTGTCATCTGCCAGAGAAACAATGCCAAGCAACCCAGTGCCAGGTTAGGAGGTCTGAACTGCCAGTTAGCAGGTCTAAGTCCATTCAGAGATTTACAGGTAGACTTCACAGAGCTGCCACAGGCCCAGGGATATCACTATCTTCTGGTATTCACCTGTACCTTCCCAGGTTGGGTAGCAGCATACCACCCCCCACTCGGAAACAACCCAGGAGGTGGTACAAGCCCTTCTAAAGGACATCATTCCTTGGTATAGAATGCCGCTTACCATCGGCTCTGACAATGGCCCCACTTTTGTAGCCGAGACCCTCTAAAAGCTAGCAAAAGTCTTGCAGATAACTTGGAAGCTCCACACTGCCTATTGGCTTCAAAGCAGTGGAAAGGTGGAATGGATAAATCAAACTTTAAAGGGACAATTGAAGAAAATCTACAAAGAAACAAAACTGACAGGTGCTTGCCATAGCTCTGTTTAGAATTAGATCTGCCCCTACAAAGAAAATAGGCTTCTCCTCCTTTGAACTAATATATGGAAGGCTGCCACCCCTTACCAGAGTCTTGCAGGGAAAACTCAGAGAAATTGGGAAGTTAAGCCTAACCCAACACTTGGTTCATTTGGGAGGGTTCTAAGTGAATTGAAAGGGAGAGCATTAGAAGTAGTGCCCAGACCTTTCAGCATTTACCCCACCATACAAGAGTTTTCACCAGGGGACATGGTATGGATTAAGGACTGGAAAAAAGGCTCTCACCAGCTTCAATGGAGAGGCCCTTACCATGTCATTTTAGCAACCCCAACAGCTGTCAGAGTTGCGGAAATCATCCTGTGGGTTCACCACCATGGGTCAAAACGGTCACCACAGATGAACCCTAGGAGTGCACCCCTGATTCTGAACACCTGACACACATCATTCTCCAGAAGCCACTGTGCCCTTCTCCATCACAGCCAAGATGAAGCTAATCAGCCTGTGACTGAGGCCTGAATGACCATCCTTGCCCTGCTCTAGCTTGCTGGAAGCAGCTAGTCAATGCACGGCCAAAGCCTGAGGAGACCTCCAAGCTCTGCTTCAGTTATCCCAGAAGCTGACTGATCTAGGCATGGCTGAAGATTGAGGAATTGACACCTGGACATCCCAGCCTGCCAGGTCCGTGGACTTACTGCCTTTTTCTTGCTCTCTGCATTTATTCTTCATTTAGTAGTCTTCACTCTCCTGGAAGTGAGACACCTGGATTTCTTCCCCAAGACCAATTTCACTTTAATCTGGTGGGAGTCTTTCTACCCAGGTCCTTTGTAACTGTCATCATGTTTCTCACCTATATAAGTTTGCTCATTGTCTCCCCGGTCCCTTCAGAGGGGGGCGATGTGTGCCAGACATGTCTCCAAACTATTTATTCTGGGGAAGAGGTGAAAACCACCATGGTATACTATCGCCACACCACCCACCTGGGACAGACTTCAATGTGCATGTTTAACACTATAAAATACACTCTCTGCTTGTTGTGGGGTACACTGAAAGAGAGACCACATGATTCAAAACTGCAAGCCAATTTGGAGTCTTTATTAGATTCCAAGAAGGAAGATTCAGAGAGCAGCCCCTAGAGGTTTTCAAGGTGTGCTTATAAAGGCTAAAATTATGTTGTGGTTTTGCAGTTGCTAGCAAGCAAGTGTATCACAGAAGCAGAAAAATGTCATTAGCTGTTGCCAAAACATATCCCGTTCTCTCAGTTCCCTAACATTGGTTATTGTTTAACTCTTGGGGACATTCTGCCCCAATGTTGTGGGGACTTTCCCTGCTTGGACCTGAATGATTGCTCCTGCTTGGGCCTGATTGATTGCTTCTAGCCCTCCACATTCCCCACTGGTTTTATGAGAGAATCAAATCATTGTTTCTTTACTTTGATTATAAATTTGCTGATATTGGGTTCCAAGGACTAATAATTTAACAGTTTGTATTTTTCTTTGCATGTATGAGGTTAGACAGTTGATTATACAGAGTCCAAACATTAAGCTTAATCATATGAGAATTAGGGGCTCTGCCAAGTGGACAAGAGCATGGTCAGCCATGGGGACCAGGAAAATAAATTTTCATATCACTGGCAGGGGTCCCGTCCACCGGGTCTCCAAGGTGGCTGGCTGAAGCTTCTTTATCCAGACTAGGTCTCCAGGCTGCACCTGAAGTAGATCTTTTTTAGGGGCAGGATTTGTTGGTCCCAGATGGGCTGCCTTCACCAGTTCCCGAGTTTGCTGGGTGGTAGATTGCAGGGCCTGTAATGATTTTAGAAGAGAATGTTTATTTAATTCAGCTATTTTTTTTCTCCCCAATTTAGGGATTAGTGGAGGTGGTTGTTTAAACATGATTTCATATAAGGTAATTCTCTTAACATAGGGCATACATTTAGTTTTTAGGAGGGCGAATAGAAGGAGACTCATCCAGTTTTCACCAGTCTCGAGCTTTAGTTTATTTAAAGTTTCCTTTATTGTTTTATTGATTCTCTTAACTTGCCCTGAACTCTGTGGCCTATAAATACAATGTAATTTCCATTTGATATTTAATATTTAATATTTTTGCTAACAATTCGGTAACTTGGGCAATGAACCCCATTGCAGTTGGGAGGCCAAATCAGGTGACAAATTCAGAAACTAGGATTTTTTTGTTATTATTATTTGTGCCATCTCGATTCTGGTAGGAAAGGCCTCAGTCCATGTGGAGAAGGTGTCAGTGAAGACTAATAGGTATTTGTATCCATATGGACCAGGTAATATTTCCATGAAGTCTATTTCCCACTGTTCCCTTTGGGCTTGTCCCCTCAGCCTAGTTCCTTGGGGCATTTCTTTCCCTTGGCCGGAATTTACCTGGGTGTAGATGTAGCACTGGATGATACCTGCAGGGCTCATTGTCACAATTGGGAAATGTAGCGATCTCTCTGTAAGAGTTCAGTTAGTTTCATACTGCCCAGGTGTGTACTTTGGTGAGCCTGGGTAACCAAATTTTTCCCCAGGTGCTCTGGTGCTAGGATTATCCTGTCTGGGAGAATTTTCCAACCATCTGTTTTAGGGCCTAGAGTTTTGCCCATTCTAATTTTTTCCCCAGCATATTTTGGAGGTCTTGGCAGCACTCGCCCCTGTAAATCAGGAAGTATCTGCAGTGTCCCCACTGGTTTTTGGGCAACTTCTTTTGCTGTTTTATCAACCAGGACATTTCCTCTGGCAATTTGAGTTTCGGCAGTCTGATGCCCTTTGCAATGTATAGCAGCTCCCTTTTTGGCAAATAGATAGCCTCTAGCAAGGCAAGTATTTCTGGCATATTTTTTATTTCCTTTCCTCCCGATGTCAAAAATCCCCACTCCTGATATAGTGCCCCATGGACATGCACAGTTGTGAAGGCATGTTTGCTGTCCATACAGATATTGACAACCTCCCCTTTTCCCCACCTTAGAGACTGGGTCAGAGCTATCAAATCAGCCTTTTTGGCTGAGACCCAACAGCCCAACTGGACTAGTTTCTATAAGAAGTTTTTGGTTGCCCTTTTGCAGTCTGACAGGTTATCAGCTGCCAGTAAGAGGTCATCCACATATTATAGGAGGGTTATCTCTGGATGCTGTTGTCTAAAACGAGCCAAATCCTAGCTTAAGTCCTCATTGAACAGGGTGGGAGAATTTTTGAAACACTGCAGCAATCGAGTCCATGTTAGTTGCCCAGAGAACCCCTGCTCTGGGTCAGTCCATTCAAAAGCAAAGATGGGTAGCTCACCATGGCCAGGGGGAGCAAAAAGAAGTCATCCTTTAAGTCCAGAACAGTGTAGACATGCTGGCTGGGAGATAACAGTCTCAAGAGTGTATATGGGTTAGGCACAGTGGGGTGAATGGTTTCAATTCTTTTGTTTACCTCTTGGAGATCTTGCACTCACTGGAAATCATTGGTCCCGGGTTTTTGGACTGGGAGAAGGGGGGTGTTCCAGGCTGAATGGCAGGGGACTAGAATACCTGCCTCCAGGAGTTTTTTGATATGTACTACAATGCCTTTTTTAGCCTTTAAGCTTATTGGGTATTGTCAGGCTTTGATTGGGGTGGTGGTGCTAGTCAGCTGGACAACAAAGGGGGGCTGGTGGCTAATCCTGGCAGGTTAGTTTCTGCCCATATGCCTGGTAGGTATGTATGGGGATTTTTTCCTTAGATATGGGCCCTTCTGCTTGCTGGAGGATGGAGAAGGTCACCCAGTAACCACAATTTCTTGCCACAGGTTTGCCCCCAATTTCGAAGGTGACCTTGGGCTCCTGGGGGTTCAACGGAATAGAGCTAATCCTGGTAGATTAGTTTCTGCCCATACGCCTGGTATTTTTCTTTAAATTCCCACAAATATGGGCCTGGGGCTGGCAGTGCCACTTCTGCAGTAATTAAATACTCTTCCAAAGGAGCAAGTGAGGAGGATTGCCGAGGGGATTATATTGAAGGAGAGCTTGGCCAAATCATTTTTGAAAGAGATGATGTCTTGTAATTTCTGGAGAAGGTCTCTCCCCAAAAGGGTGTATGGACACTCTGGCATTGTAGTGATCTTAGTCTTAGTCCATGGGTAAGACTTTGTCTTTCCCATTGCTCCCTGTATGGAGATATTTTTTTCCTTAGATACGGGCCCTTCTGCCTGCTGGTGGATGGAGAAAGTCGTTCCAGTACCACAAGGCATTTTATAGGCTTGTCCCCAATTTCTAAGGTGACCTTGGGCTCCCGGGGGCTCAACAGAATGGAGCCCCAGCCCTGTCAATACCTCTTCAACTAGAACAGGGGCCGGTTTCAGTCCTCTAAGTTCTCTTTTACGGTATTCATTTTTCCAATGTCATTTTTTTTTCTTTTTTTGCAGTAGGTGCATTGGTTTGCACCTAAGCCCAACCTCTTTCCTTGGTTTCCCTTTCTTTTTTCAATGGCTTGCCATTTATTTTTTTTGCTTTTCCTGTTCATCCATTGCAGATATTAAAATTTTGGCTATTTTTTGGACTGTATGGTCCCTGGGTCATCTCTGTTATTAAAAGTCTTTTGGGCAATCTCTGTCAGTTTGGATAGCACTTTACCTTTAAATCCTTCTAATTTCTGTAATTTTCTTCTTATATCTGGGGCCAACTGGGTGACAAATGCTATATTTGTGGCTCACCTATTTTCACACACCTCTGGATTTATAGGGGTGTACAGGCAGTATGCCTCCAGGAGGTGCTCAAGGAAAGCAGCCAGAGATTTGTCCAACTTTTGTACGGATTCACTTACCTGAGACAAGTTGGTCGGCTTCTTGGCCTCCACTTACATTCCTCAGAGCAGAGTCTGGTGATACCAATCGAGAGCCTCCTAAACTTTATCAGTGTTGGTGTCCCATCCAGGATGGGTGGAGGGGAACACAGCCTCTAATTGGGTTGATTGAGTAGTAGGTTGTCCATCAGGTCCAAGAATTAACTTTCTCACCTCTCTCCTGACTCTATCTCATTCCTCGGAGGTGAAGAGGGCCTGGAACTGTTGGCAGTCGTCCCAGGTCAGCTGGTGGGTAAAAAAGACAGTCTCCGAAAGGGAGATGAGCCCTTGGGGCTTTTCAGAGAAAGAGGGATTGTGGTTTCTCCAATTATATAGATTGCTACAGGAAAAGGGGATATAGACCATGAAAGGTGGGTGGTCGTCCCCCAGGGCAGGGCCAACCTGCCTCAAGGGTAAAATTGGAGCTCCAGAAGAATCTGGTGATTGTGAATGAGAAGAAGGGTGGTAAGCAGAGCCACTTCTGGTATGGGGAGGACTAAAGGTCACTTCCCGGCTATTAGAGGGGCTGGTTGATGCCTCTTGGCCATTTTTCCCCTCTGGTTTTAGAGGTGGTGGAGGGGCTGTTGGGTATGGGGAAGGGTCGATCAAGAGCAGATCCTCTGATGGTCCTGTCAATACTGGGATCCCATTAGCCCTTTTTTTTCAGAGGTGTTTATTAAGAGGGCCATTTTGGCTCTGAGGGGTCTTTTTTTTGGGACTCCAGGCAAAACCATAACCACTTGGGTTTTTCTGTTAAAATTTCAATCCAAATTAGTATATAAGGGATTTGGTCAGGGTGGCCTGGATTATCAAAAATTGTTCTTTGGACTTTATAAGCTACAGATAGATCCGTGGTTCCCTCAGGAGGCCACCCAGGACCAAAAATTGGCCACTCCCATGAGCAGAATTTTTTCAATTTGAAAGTGTTGACAGGGGCTCTGTAGTCTCTGGCCTTCCACTAAAATTCCTGGAAATTTTTCAAAAAACATTGAAGGGGAGTATAGACTGATCAGCTTGACTGACCCATGGCAATTATGCCAAGAATGACACAGAATGTGACAGAACAACACAAAATGTGACGAGACCAACAGATGAGAGAAGGGACAAACTAAATTGATTCCTAACCAGGAGCGCTGGGCAACATCTTGCTCTGGGACTTGACCTTGGAAGTAATGCTGCATCCAGCCTTCCAGAGGTCCCTGACCTGGATCCAGTAACAGACCTGTACTCACCTGTGAGGTTTCCAGAAACAGATGACTCCACCAGATTTTGTATAATTTCAGAGGGTCCTGTAGAACGGGCCCTGTCCCTGGTCCTTGCCTGGGGCAGAGGAACACCTCTCCGAGGCCTTCCTCTAGGCTGGCCCTCAGTTCTGGGGGCAGTCCCCAGGACCTGTGGTCACCAGATGTCCCATTAGGGATGATCTCGCTGGGGCCTCCAAATGTTGTGGGGTGCACCGAAAGAGAGACCACATAATTCAAAACTGCAAGCCAATTTGGAGTCTTTATTAGCTGGCTGGCGACTGCCTCAGAAACTTCCAAGAAGGAAGATTCAGAGAGCAGCCCCTAGAGGTTTTCAAGGTATGCTTATAAAGACTAAAATTATGTTGTGGTTTTGCAGTTGCTAGCAAGCAAGTGTATCATAGAAACAGAAAAATGTCATTAGCTATTGCCAAAACATATCCCATTCTCTCAGTTCCCTAACATTGGTTATTGTTTAACTCTTGGGGACATTCTGCCCCAATGTTGCGGGGACTTTCCCTGCTTGGGCCTGATTGATTGCTTCTGGCCCTCCACATGCTGAGGCACCTCAAAGTGCCTTGACTCCCAGTCACTAAGTACACCAAAGCATGTCCTATGTTGGCAAGGAGAGCCTATATCATCTAGCACTTCACAGGATGCAAGGGTCACTCTAGGCTTTAATACATGCACATCCTTAGGATACTTTTATCATCATCAGTATCTTTTCCCTAAGGACAGGAGAGCACCTCCAGTCGCAGCCCAACTTCACCACAGCTGTCCCCCCTTGTAGTCACTACAGCTACTCCTTTGATCCTACCAAATACACTGGGAAGCCAGTCATGGCTTTCACAATAGCCCAATGTTTCCACTATGACAGTACATTGAGGGGGTGCCAGGGACTAGTAGCCAAAAGTTTCCTTACGTTACACAAAGAAGTAAAAACCCTCACTGAAACCCAGATGGAGGCCCCCTACCACATTGATAGTCAGCCAAAACAAAGCACACAAGCCCCAGAACAAAGCACAAAGGTTCCAAATCCCCTCAGTGTCCCCAGAGCTAAACCTGCAGAAGATCTGTTCATTGAGCTAACTGAGCAGATCCCCTCCTCCCTCAATATAATGTCACGCTATGTTTGTGGGGGTATGGGTATTGGGGATCAGTGGCCTTGGATAGCCCAAGAATGGGGGGATTCCAACCCTCAAAACCTTACTCTTCCAGCCTTTCCTGAGTCCCAGGGCAGGTGGTGGATCCTGGCAATGGCAATAATAGGAAAACACTGTGAGGCACAATGGGGCCAATCATTGTCCATCCCCGTTGGGGAACTGTATGCTCAGGAAGGTGAGTACTTCATGGGGGTGCAGACCAGACAGTCTGGGAAGGGAATAAAAATGCCAGCCTCGCTAACCCTTATAAAATACTTAATCTTACCAGATATTGGAACAACATAAATACCCATGCCCCTTAGCAAGCCTCAGCCAGATTTTACTGGATATGCAGGAAAATGGCTTACAAATGGCTGCCCGCTGGGTGGACAGGTCCTGCACAATCAGCACCATTTGCCTAGCTTTCTTCTTGGCCCCCCTGTTCTGGGGTAGCCAGCTCGGGTACCCTCTGTTGGCACTCATCAGAGAAAAATGTGGTAGACAAGAAAAAAGGGGTAGACAATATTCAAAAAGGGAGTTGGGAAGACAATAAGTGGCCCCCAGAATGAATAATCCAATATTACGGGCTCACCACCTGGGCTCAGGATGGGTCATGGGGATATCAAACCCCCATGTACTTGCTCAATGATATCATCTGCCTCCAAGCAGTTCTGGAATTAATAACTAACAGAACTTCACAGGCACTAAAAGCCCTAGCAGCTACCAGGACAAAATCTGGGTGGCCATTTACCAAAACCAGCTGCCCTAGACTCTCTCTTAGAGGATGAGGGAGGAGTCTGCGAGAAATTCAACTGGACAGACTGTCACCTCCAAATAGATGAACAAGGAAAAGCTATTAGAGAAATAACCAATGAATTAAGAAAACTAGCCCATGTCCCCATACAAACATGGAAAGGGTGGAACCCAAGTGATCTGTTTGGAGGATGATTCTCTATATTTGGAGGGTTCAAAACCTTAATTGCTAGTGCTCTAGCCTTGCTAGGCATATGCCTCCTTGTCCCATTCCTCCTGCCACTCTTAATAAGTAGCTTACAATGTTCAGTCAAAGCCCTAATAGAAAAGCAGACCTCAGCAAAATCCTGGCAATATGGAAGCACCAATACCAGCCCCTAAACTAGAGAAATGAGATATAAATGATGCAATTGTCCACTAGCATGGACCAGCATCAAAAGGGGGAATGTAGCAGCAGCTCCTGTCTGCCCATGCCATTTCTTCTCACAGCAGTCAAGCCCCGGTTTCCTCAGGCCATTTCCCCTTTGAAAAGTCTCCCAGAGCCCAAAGACAGTCAAAACTGCACATAGACAGGATGCTGCCCCAGGACTGGTTGAAATTGCACGTAGGCAGGACGAGAGGAATTCCTGTAGAAAACCCTCCCCTTCTGTACATCACACGTAGCCAAGCGCTTCCCTTAAAACCCTGTGACAACCCCTGCTGGGGGCTCAGACTTTCAGAGGTGACTTGGTCCAGCCCTGTGTGCACAGACTAATACAGCTTGCTTCCTGGAACTTTGGAGCCTTGGTCCTGGTTCATCCAGTGCTTCATGTAACATTTCTGGAGGCTTGCAGCCTGGTTTCACACAACAAAAATAGTTAACATTATTTTGATGATTATCTTAAAGGATGCTTAATTACTTTCAATTTCTGTAATATAATTTATAAACCTTTTCTTAAATATTAATACTGCTCTCTAATCAGTATTAAAAATGATTTATGACTACTGACTCATCATACAGATATTTCTTTTGAGTTTACTGTCTATTAGAATAGCTGGAAGGAAATTCCTGAAACTCTTGACTATAATCCAGTAACATTGATCTTTGATAGTGATTGTATAACTAGATAGCTTTTATCTTGTGCATGTGATTGTAAAAAACTTGTGATTTTGACCCTCCTTTTATCCAGTGCATAAGCAGATGAGTAATAAAATAGGGACACATATGAAAAGAATAATAGGTTGGGAATATGGGAAAAAATACCCTTATGTAAAGGATGGACCGTAGCTAATAGTACTACTTTAATAATATTTCATCAATTGCAACTAATGTAACTACTGTTAAAAATATTAGAATTATAAAAAAATGTTATCATCAATTGTAGTAAAATATCCACACCAATGCAAGTGTCGGTAGTGGGATGGTGTATGGGAATCCTGTATTTTATGCATGATTTCTCTGTAAACCCACAACTTCTCTAATAAAATTCTTTTAGTTAAAAACAACTGCTCCCAGTTTTTCCTATCCTAGTGAATTTGGAGAAAAATTATTTGTAATGGTTTTTTCAAAAAGTTCATAAATTACCAGTAAAGGAATCCCATGACAAAATGTTTGTCCAATCATATTGTTGGACATGTTCTCAGTCTTGCTCTGCTTACTGTTAGGTGTGAACTCACTCTTAATAAGATTTCTTCATGATGTTGTAACTGAGAAATTAAGTTTTAAGGGATGATTATGTTTGCTGAATCATTATACAGATTCTTTTTTCTTTTTACATTATAGAATAGCCAAACGCTAGTATGTAAAATCATTGAAATTCAACTAGTCTCACCTTTGTTTATACTTACTGTTTTAATAGTCATTCTAGCCTAATCTCACCCATGTTTATACTTACTATTCTAATGGCTATTCTAGCCTAATCTCAGCCCTGTGTATACATGCCATTGCAGTGTTAACAAGTCCGTCTTCCCTTGTTGGAGTCCATAAAAACTTTGAATCCCCAGACTCAAGGAAACAGATATTGGGGCCAGTAGGCCATCTGTTCTCCTGCTTCACACTTAGCAATAAACTCTTTCTCTCTTTGAAATCTCATTGTCTCAGCAAGTGGTCATTTGAGCCACTGGACAGAGGATTCCTGGTCATTGTCTCACATCAATAGGTGACTCTGGTGGGTCCAAAAGGTCTTAAGAAGGAAGGAGACCATCTGCCTGAGGTTTTGGGGCCCCAGTAGAATAGGTAAGCACAGTAACAGAGCCTTTTGCAGCCACTAGATGTTCTTTAGTATAGAGGCTTGGCTATTGGGTTTTTCTCTGTTCTGCCAGTGCTCTAGAACATTTTGTTGCCTTAAGAAGTTTCAAAGAGAGAAACCATTTCCAGTTCCAAATATGCACATCCAACTGGATGAGTGGGTCATCAAGATAGAAGTGATTTAGGAAGTTACTTTGAGACCCTTCCAGAATGAGCCCTTTTTTTCTAACCTCAACACTTTTCTGTTTGTGGGTACTATTCTGCAAGGGGTTTGAGTCCCTGATCTGTATCTGTCTGTCTGTACAGGATTTAAAACACTGCCCTGAATTTGTCTGTTTAGTATACTCCTGGGAAATAAGTAATCCAGTGATTAATTGTTGTTCAATGAAATTAAATAGGCCTGTTTAACTGTTAGCTGGTGTGCTACCTAGGTATAATAAGTGTTTGAAGCTTGTTTAATTGTTAGTTGGAGCATTTGGTCTAGTTATTAATTGGTATGTTACTTAAATGTACAGTAATTAAGTTACTTAAATATACAGTGTTAATCTTGCTAGTTGGTGTCTTACTACATTTGTATTAGTCAAATGCTCTTAATTAGTTACTGTTTATCAAAATTCTTTAAAATGAGAACCTTTGTACTATATTGAAAAATTGGAAAGATTTTAGTTATGAACCTAAGAGAAAAAGGTTTATGTCTGTCACAAAATCTGACCTCAATATGATATGAAATCAGGGGAGAAATGGTATGAGTGTAGCAAGCAGGCCCCTTACAGCAGGCAGGCCTCTCACCCCTCTTTGCACCTTTAAACTACCTCCTCTTTAAAAATTCCACAAATTCCTCTGGGCAGTCAGAACTACATGTAAACAGGATGCTTGCCCCCAAAATGGGTCAAACTGCACATAGGAAAAATAAGACAAATACCTGTAAAGAAACCCCTCCTCTAACTGCTCATCTGCTTCTGTAAACCCAGTTTCATGTCCTTCCTGATTTAAACCAGCCAATCATTCACCTCGTCTTTAATGTGTTGTCCTGTCTATAAAAACTGTGTTAACCTTTTGTTCAGGGTTCAGACTCTCAGAGGCTGCTCAGCTGAGCCCTGTGGCCATGGATGAATAAGAACCTACTTTGGGAAACTTCAGAGCCTCAGCCCTAGTTTGTTCTGTTTCCTTGTAATGTTCCAGGAGGCTTGCAGCCTTGTCCCTGTTTCACACAACATGAAAATGGCTCTAAAATTTGTTCTGCAAAAGGGCAGAAATAGGATAAGATAATGTAAATTCAATCCTTTCTTTTGTCCCTCGCAAATGTATTTCTGCTTTGTGTGTGTGTGTCTAACTCTCTATTTGTGTTTATTATATTCTCTTGCCTCTGGATGGTAATAGCAAATCAACAAAAATTCTTAAAGAGCTCTATTTGAGTTGCTTAAAAATAAATAACACTCTTATAAAAATTAGTACTTCTGAAGTGAAAAAAAAAGAGCAGAAGGCTGCCAGGGGACTACCTCTAGAAAAGGCAAAAACTTTTTTCAATTGTCCAGGACACAGCTTTAAGTAAAATAGATCTAATAATTAAAAATAGTTAAAAGAGGGGCATAGGAATTCAAATTCCATCTCTCTCACCTAAAACTTTAAAATCCAAGTTTAAAAGAAGAGGCCTCATTATTCTGTCTCACCTATCCCTGTCCCCAGGGCCTAATCAGCTAAGGTAGCCATGAGGGAAGGTCTGGTTGCAGAAAGATGGGAGAGATGTGGTTTAAAATTCTTTTTTTCTGGGCCTGGAGATTAGAAATTGTAGGCATAAAAATGCTGCAGAATAAGACATTTTTGTTAAAATTAATTTTTTTCCAATAATACCTTTGCAATGCAAACCATAGTTATCAGATCATTATTTAAATATGAATAGCCCTGAGTAGGAGCAATTAAATAAGATTTAAATGCCATATTTCAGTGAGTAAAATGAAAGGTCCTTGAGAACTATGGAAAGGTTTTTCTGGATTTAAGTTTGGGACAAATAAACAGTTGCAGTATACTTTCCAGAATTGATGGTCAATGTACTTTTAAGGTTCTTTGTAATTTTCAAACATTATGAAAACAAATAATTTTTTTATCTTTGAATAGAAGGAATTTTATGATGAATTTTTTAATTGAGCAAATGCAATTTCATTCTGCTTAAGTGTTCTCTTCCTAAATTTATATAAGCTTCCTGATAAGCTAATATTATAAGTATGATCTCAAAATTATATAATTTATATAATATAATAAAATAAGACTACACTGAAGCTCCATATATATATATATATATCCTATATAATAAATCAGTTAAGTTTAGTAAGAAATGTGAATGTGATTTTTAAATAGCTTAAGGTGTATATATTTGTACCAGGGCATAGTATAAGATATACTTGTACCAGGGCACAGTAGTAACAAAAGAATAAAAACTCATTCTCTCTTTGAAATCTCAGTATCAGAAATTGTTCATTTGAGCCATTGGGTAGAGAATTCACCACATTTGTCCAGTATCAATGTTACTTTATTTAAAATGTGTTCAAATGAATGAGGTTGGGCTCTGATCTGTATTATGGGAGTCCTTTATAAAGGAGTGAAAGTCAGATGGAGAGAGATGCCATGGGAAGCAGCCAGAAGCTGGAGGTCAATGGAACTGGAAGAGAAAGGAGACGACCTCCCCATGTGCATTGCCATGTGACATAAAAGCCAAAGACCAGCCACCACCCACAGGCAGCCCCAGAAGGCCATCGTCATCTGGGAGAAAGCATCACCTTGCTGATGCCTCAGTTTTGAGGTGTCAGCGGAACTGTGAGCCAATAAATTCCTGTTATTTAAGCCAAAACCCATTGCAGGCATTTATTTTAACAGCTGGGAAACTAAAACACATATAAACCAACTTTAACTGACTCCAGCATTGTATGTGATTTATCAATAATATGCAGATACTGCTTTTACCACACAAACTTATGGCCTTCAATGATCTAATTTAACAATGTAACTGAAAATTATGCTTTATTTTTTCAAAGTTATTTAGATTTGATTTGAATGTTTTCCATATATTTGTTTACCATTATACTTTTGTTGTATAAATTGTATATGTTCTCACATATCTTTTTTGGAATATCACTGATTTTCTAATTTTAACTTCTAATTATAATTTTTCAACTACATCCGATCTATATGATATTTCCAGTTGCTTTTCTTTTTGAATTTTATGTTTATTTGTGAGGGAAATGGCTAAATTTTGTATTCTCAAATATTTCAATGTTTTACATTTGTGAAATAAAGTTTTAACACTTTCTATATTAATAAGAAATTTAATAAAAATCATATGCAGTAGGAACATTTTATATTTCTAATTCCTGACTGTAATCTAGCTCAATGTAACCTAGGCTCTGTGCTCATGAGATAGTGGCAAATCTGTCTTAAAAGACAAATCTGTGCAAGCCACTCACTTCCTTAAAATCCATCAGTGGATCCCCAGTGACAATTTCTAAGTAAAGCTCAGTCTTCTTGTCAGATTTAAAAATCTTTTCTAATCCTTACCTACTCCACAAAACCTATCACACATTCCCTCTGTTCTAGCTATGCTAATTTTCTTGTAGTTTACTGCTGTATTGTTTCATTATCTTGTTTGTTTTTTCACAATCTCACTCTCTTGCTTAAAATGGCAATTCTTCTTCTATCTACCTGTTAAAATCACATCAAAGATTAAATGTCATATCAAAGATCACATCTTCTTGAAAAGGCACTAGACACATCTAGTGGCCCTCTCCCAGCCCTAGCCTCCTCCCACCTCCTTTTCTGTTGTGTGCAGGTCTTTCAGTATGTTTCCATCCTGCAAATCCACAGCCCAAGGGAGATGCTAGGTCTAATGAAAAGGCTTGGCTATACCTTAAACCCGGAACTGGTAACAGGCAGTGCTAGCTACTTACCAGGGTGGGAATTCTCAGTGGCAGGACCCCCTTCATCTGAACATTATAAATACCCTGGCCTCACATAGTGAATGTGTCTTTTCACTACAACATGATGTGGAGCACATGAAGCTGTCATCCACTGACCTGATCCCAGCAGTTTGGCTTCCCTGGGAGACTGGCATAATGCAATTTCTTCCCCTGCTCTTTTGGAACCTTTGTGCTGTAAAGTAACAAAGTAATGATTTGCTGAAAGTTTCTGTTGTCCCTGAGTTTGTGTGCCCATCACACATAATATAGCAGCTCACTGTACAACCTCTTTTCAAATATATTTCCTGGTGTCCCAGAATGTGTTTATTTCTTTACTAAATTTGAATGTTTTGCATTTTTCTATTATGGTACATATTGCATTGCTGTAATTATTTTTATGTCTTTCCTGTTGGGGGGTTATATTTGTTATAGTTTTAGGCTTCCTTCATCTCATTTGATCAATATGCTTGAGAAAGCATTTCTTGTTATACAGCCTGATTCAGGGAAAGAAAGCAATTTCTATCTATCCTATTTTCTTGTTCCAACGAATAATATTAATGATAGCAATAGTTACAGATATTGTTGTATACCTAATATACTGCACTATATTTGCGTACTGTAACCAAACTCTGGTTCCAAAATTGTTATCTCCTTTTATGTGCATGTTTGGTGCATATGGAGTGTTTAGAAATGAAATTAGCAAAAAAAATCATCTCCATTTTGGAGATGAAGCAAAATGTGTACTTGCAGTGCAAATTTTAGAAGCAATGAAGCAGTAATGACAGAAATTGTCATTTATTGCATTGTTTTTTACTTGTAATTCTTTTAATTGTTTTACATGAATTATTATATTTAGTCTTCCAATTGGTAAGAGTGTTTATGCATTAATTACTCATTAGTCTCCTTACATACTGGAAGTTGAAAGGATTCACAGGACTTGGTTTATGCTCACACAATAGCTTTACCACAGGCAAAGGACACTGAAATAGCAGCAGAAGGTTATACATTGAAAGAGATACAGTCATAGAATTCAGGCACAGAATACTTAGTCTCTCTACTGCTGGGTCACACAGTGCCTTTTGTCTACAGATCTCAAAGCACGAGCTGTGGATTTAGAGAACTTGGTTTCCGGGAAGCCCAATGTATGTTTGTGGTGGGAGAACCTTATAGTGAACTCACCTATGCACATTCCAGCTCCGTGTCCATCTTAATCATCAGAATCTTCAGGTGCCACAGAAATGAGATGCAAATCATAAATAAATCCAATTACTACAAATGCATATAAGTTGGCACATTCTGCTTCTGAAAAAACTCTCAGATCCATGGTTACTGAACATTCACATACCTTTAGTTAAGAGATTTCAGTGTTACTTGATTTGGGCTTCTAGGTTCTTGGCTACTCCGTGAAAGAATTCAGGGGCACAGCACAGATTAATCAAGCAGGTAGAAAGTTTATTTGGCACACACATGAGAAGACTGTGCGGACCCTCTCCCAAGAGGAAAGCAGCAAGAGGCAAGCAATACTATGGGAAGGGTTTGTTTTTTATGGTTTTTCTGTTCTTTTTGTAATTTTTTTACTAGCTACTTTATTGCTTTCCTCCTCTTCCTCCTTTGCCAAATTTGCTGAAGCTAGATTCGAGATAATTCCCACAGGCTCTGGGTGTTATTGACTCCCACCAAGTGTTGTTTACCATTTTCCTCAGAGATATCTTTCTCCTCACAGGTTGGCTGCTCTTTAGAATTTGCCCTTTGTCATTAGCCAGCCAACACCATAATTCTAACCCTGCCTCAGTAGTGCTTTCCAAGGGCTGATACTTTGAGATAAGTGTTCATGAATCTAAAGTTGAAATTAATCCATGCTATGCAGTCCAACCCCATGACCCTGGGCAAGGATTTTATAATGAATTTTTCTTCATCAGAATAAGTATGATTACATTTGTCAAAATAGTTATATAGTATGTAAATAAACAATATGCATAGGTTACATCACACATTTGTAATAATCAGTGAAGTGTGGGTGTTGATTTAAAAAAACAACTAAACTATCCTATAAATCCTACACAGCTTTCCTCATATTTTTGCGTGAGATTAACAGTTTTCTTACAACATTTGTTATTGCTATTTGGACTTCATTATAAGTTTAAGTTAATTGACTTAAAGCCATAAATAACTGAGTATTAATTAATTCTAAGTCCTTTCTGGTGAACCCTCTTCCACTGAGATCACACATGTGGAAACTCTAACTCAGCTTCCCCTTACACTTAATCCTCTACATTGGCATTATCATAGATCTTATTGGCTTTCATCAAATTGACCTTAATGATGCTTCCAATATTTTACCAAGTTGCTGTATGATCATGGATATCAGAAATATTGTTGCAAAATAAAAAGAATTATGACTGTAGTATTTGTTGTTACTTCCCAACAAAAGTGACCATTTCCCTTGTACCAAATATTATTCTGTTAAGGGGTATAAACCAAAATCTGCATCTTGGTGAATTTGGGATTCCAGGAATGACATTTCTTATGTCATAGGATTGAATTCAGTGGATGATCAATGGAAAGCCCCAGTGATTTATCACTGTGAGCACATGCAGTAGGCAGAAAATGGCATCCAAATATATTCACATCTAAATCCCTGCAACCTATCGATATATCATGTTACATGACAGAGGGGAAATTGAGGTTGCAAAAGGAACTAAGGCTGCCAATCAGCTGACCTTAACATAAGGAGACTGTCCCAGATTATTGTTTGGGATCAATGTAATCACAAGGGTCCTTTTAATGGAAGAAGAAGGCAGACGTGAAGGTCAAAATTAGGGGACATTTGAAGGTGCTTAGTTGCTGGTATTGAAGATGGAGGGGCATAGCTAAAGAATTCAGGTGACCTCTAGAAGCTAGAAAAGATAAGGAAACAGATTTTCCCCTACAGCCTCCAGAAAGAAATGCCTTTAATTTTAGCTCAATGAGATCTGTGTTGCATTTCTGAACTACAGAACTGCAAAATAATGAATTTATGCTATTTTAAGTTGTTAGGTTTGTGGTAACTTCATCTGGTAACAACAGAAAACTAAGACAGAGTGTTTTAGTTTGCTAAAGCTGCCAGAATACAATGCACCAGAGATGCATCAGCTTTTAAGAAGGGGATTTATTTAGGTAAAAATGTATAGTTCTTCAGAGAAAAGGCAGCTAGCCTTCATCTGAGTTTCTCTGTCACATGGGCAGGCACACAGTGAGTCTGCTGGCCTTCTCTCTTGGCTTCGGTGTTCCAACAGCTTTTCCCAGGGAGATTCCATTCTGCATCTCCAAAAATCTGGGCTGAGCTGTGAGTGTTGAGATGAGGTATGCTGAGCTTCTTGGGCTGTGCTGTGTTGAGCTCCCTTCTGACCTCTCTTTTAAGCCTCTGACCAATTAAATTAAAGGTCACTCACTGCAGAAGGCACTCCCCTTGGCCAACTGCAGATGTAATCAGCCATAAATGAATTTTATATGCTGTGATTTAAGTTCACAGCAACAGAACAATGGGGCACCTTCACCTGGCCAAGTTGACACCT